>JASDQU010946061.1:17612-50744 GCA_032191745.1 Picea mariana
AGGATTTCACCATCTATATTTTCCACTAGGAAAGAATTTTTTCCTTCCAGAGCCGAGACTCTGAATGGCCCAAACTAGAGGTGGTCAAATTTACCATGTTTTGCTGCTTCTTCCCTTCTTGCATCCCACCTTAATACTAAATCACGTGGGAGGAAATATCTGTCCTTTGCTATACGGTCGAATAATTCCTTCATGTCATCTTGGTACTTTTGCAACTTTTCGTCTACTCCGACCCTATGTTGCTAAGCCTCAATTAGTTGATTTATCCTCCTGGTGACATGATTGGGTTCTTCATTTTGATCTTTCCATAATTTCATCACTGGAAGCACTAGGTTTATAGGTAACACAACATCTGTCCCATATATCATCTGAAAATGTGAAATACAGATAGACTTTTTTGTGCTTATGCGATTCGCCCACAATGCGTATTTTAAGTGCACATGCCAAGAACTTTTGTTTTCATCCAATACTTTTTTTATTATATTTACCAGGCTCTTGTTAGATGACTCGGCCAATCCATTTCTCTGGGGGTAATACGCTGTGGAATGGACAAGAATGATGTTATACTTTTGACAGAAGCTGATCATAGCCATAGATTTAAAGGCTTGGGCATTGTCTGTAACTATCTTTCGGGGGCAACCGAATCTTGAAAAAATATTGTCTTCTAAGAAATCGATTACCACCGAGTATGTTTCCCTTTTGGTTGGAATGGCTTCCACCAACTTAGTAAAATAATCTATCGTGGTTAAGATCCACTTGTGTTGAGCACTGAAATGGCGATTAATCTCGCCTATGAAGTCTAGACCCCATTGCTGAAATGGGGCTTCAGCTTTGACTGAAACTCGAGGCAGTGCCATGAGCTTCTGTTTACCTGCAAATAGTTGACAAGGGTTGCAGGCTCGGACTTTGGCATTAACGTCCGAGAAAAGTTTTGGCCAATAGTACCCAGCCCTCAGAATTTTGTAACCTGTAGCTCTCCAAGCGTGATGCCCCCCACAGACTCCCTCATGAAATTCGTCTATAACCCGTTGAGTTTCCGATTCAACTAAACAGACTAACAGGAAACCGAGTGGATATTTCCAATATAGCTGACTTTCGGCGATACAATATTTAACCGCATCAAGTTTTAAAGTCCTGGCTTTTGATGGTGATAGCTCATTTGGGCATTTTAGAGTTAGCAGGTATGATACTATGTCCCTGTACAAGCCTGATGTTATGAAATTCTCTTTGATCTTTTTTGGGCCTGTTTGCTCATCCAGCTCATTTAGGTTCATGTCTTCGTCGCCTTCCTACAGGCAATTGATACCTAGGGATCTGAAATTCGACTCAGCTAAGAGTTTGGCCAGGCCTTGTCCTTTTATCAATTTGGTCGGTTTGACTTCTAGATCAAATTCTTGGATTTTGGTGAGCCATCGCCCTCTCTTTCCATCGTTGTCTAGTTGTACAAAAACATTTTTCACAGAACTGGTAGGTATGTACGCAATTACCTTGGAGTGTAGTACATAAGTTTTGAATGACTTTAATGTTTTTACCATGGTGTACGCTTGTTTTTCTATTATATCGTACTTCAGTTATGCATCTCTAAGGCTCTTGCTGAAAAAACCTATCAGTTGTTTGAAACCTTCTTCGTTCTTTTGTAGGAGCACCGCGAAAATAGTGTGTTCGGAGGCAAATGAGAAAATAAGAAAATCTTTTAGATACTCGGGGCTCACTAACACAGGTGCCTCGCTTATGACTTTCTTAATATGTGTGAATGATGCTTTGGCCTCGGTTGTCCATTTTACTTCGTTGTCCTTCTTCAACATACCTGTGATTAGTTTTACAATCTCAGCAAAATTCGGGATAAATATTCGTAAAAAAATTATTCTTCCTAAGAAAGATTGAATCTCTTTTACATTTATGGGAATATTTATAGTATCTATTGCTTCAATCCTCTTAGGATCAATCCTAATTCCATCCCTAGATACGATATGACCCAAAAACTTACCTTCCCGCATGGAGAATGTGATTTCTTTGGATTTAAAGATAGACCAAACCTGCGGCATTTTTCGAAAGTCTGTTTAAGATGTATCAAGTGTTCTTCGTCGGTTTTAGAGAAAACCGTCAAATCGTGGAGATCAATAACTACGAACTTATCCCTTTCTCCTATGAAAGGGATTTCCATAGTGCGTTGGAACATGGCCCCTGCATTCATCAAACCAAAAGGCATTTTGTCATCCATGAACGTACCCCATGGTGTGGTGAAAGCGGTTTTTTCTCTATCTTGTTCATTCATCGCAATTTGATTATAACCAGAGAACTCGTCAATCATAGACATTCAGTTGGCTCCAACTACCTTTTCTAACACATGGTCCATTTTGGGCAGCGGATAGTTTTCCTTGAGAGACGACTTATTTATATTTATGAAATCCACACACAGTCTGATTTCCCCACTCTTTTCCCTGATCGGGACCAGGTTTGCTACCCAGTCCGAATATCTCAGAGGTACTATTATTTTTGCGTCAAAAATTTTCTTAACTTCTTTTTCGATCACATGTAACAACATGGGGTTGATCTGTCTAAGATTTTTCCTAAATGGTTTGACCCCAGGCTTTAGAGGTATTTTGTGATCAATTACGGAACTGTCGTAAGTCCTTAACTCATCATAAGACTAGGCGAAAACATCCTTATACTGTCTGAGTAAGTCTTTATATTTACTTTTTACTTCGGGAGGGAGGAAATTAGATATTTTTACCATCCTGGATTCTTCTTTGGTTCCTATATCATAGTTCTACACTTCTTCTGGTTGGAGTTGTAAGGTGAATTTTATAGGTATGTCGTTTTGATCAAAAAGTCTTTCTAAAGGAATCAATCCTTTCGGAATCTGGTTGTTTTTAAGGACCAGCATGCGATGATCTGAAATTTTGTCTTAGAAAGCTTTAGGATCCTCCCTTTCTTGCATGATCCATATCGGGTCATTTTGATTTTCTTGTTCTGCATGAGTTTCGGAAAATTCACCTACTGCTTCAAGAAACTTCTTAATTTGTTCGTCATCCTCAAAAACCTGCCAATGCTAGATATTGTCTGGTATAGATGGTCTGTGTCTGATTTCTATCTGATACTTCAGTTTGAAAGTCATGGGAGGAGAGAAGATTGAAGCTGCTTTAGCTAATGCATCAACATGTAAGTTCTCTGCGTGTGGGATGAAGTGGACATTTACGGATGAGAAAAAGTTTTCCATCAGATCCCAGGCACAATTCCTGTATGATCTTAATATTCGATGCTTGGCTTGGTACTGTTGATTTATTTGTTTGATTATTAACTCTGCATCTCCGTATACCTCTAAGTTATTTATTTTTAGCTTCTTGGCAGCCTCTAATCCTAAGACCAACGCTTTGTATTCACATACGTTATTAGTACAATCTATATCCCACTGCAGTCTGTAGGAAAAAGGAACAGCGAACTTCCCTTCGGGAGCCACTAAAAGCGCTCCTGCACCAGCCCCTTCACAAGACGAGGCGCCATCAAAAAACATTTTACAGACACCGGTGCTACACAGATCTTCTGTCATGTAACCTGACTCTTCCTTCTCTATATCGTTTTCTTCTGGACAACCATCTAAATCGTCATCAAAAGATAAGATACAATTTCCTAAATCTTGATCCGCAATGTAAATAGGAAAATTGTTCGGGTTTTGAGGGTCGCTTATTGTGTATGCTAACCTCATTTCTCTGTACAAACGAGTAAATTGCCCACCAAACACAAGAATTGTGGCGAACGTCATATCTAGTTGAAGAGAACCCCCCATCTTGGCTCCCCATGAACTAGACAACAGTAAGTCATACTTAGGGGGAATATCAACAATCACCACATCCATCAAGATACTCTTAACCGGGACCTGTGCCAGGGTAACTACTAAATCCTTTATCATTCCCATACACTTAACCCTTCTTGAGTCAAAAGAGTAAAGATCTCCGTAAGGTCTGGTGATCTGGAGACCCAACTTGTCCATAATAATCTTAGGCATAACGTTATGGGAGGCTCTGGAGTCTAACATGTAATTATGTAGCAATTGATTGTATACATTTAAAGTGATATAAAAGGGAGCAATAGTATCTTTGGCCCCTTCAAAATGTGGACCAAAAGTGATGTTAGGTTTGTCATCTTCCAGGTTTAAAACGTCAGACTGGCTTTCCTTCTCCGGGACACCCATCACTTTGGTAATCTGCTTCCGATAAACGGGATTTTTTGCTAATTATACCAGAGGGATTGGTATCTTAATTTTATTTATCTCGTTTTCAAAACTGAAAGCTCCGCTCACCTTGTCTGTTTCTTTCGTTGGGACCTACGAATCCTTCCTTTCCGACTTATTCGTTTGGACCGCTTTATTACTCATGGTCTTGGTTGAGGTTGTACTTTTATTATGTGTTTCGGTTCCTTGTGCTTGGGTCTCAAATTTTTCCACTTTGGACTCTTGTGTGCTTACCACCTTCACTTTTATGTTAGGTAATAGGGTCTCTTCTGGAGTAGGCTCATAAATTTGACCTCTTGGGAGGATTTTCTTAGGTTGAGTAGTATAAATGCGCTTACCTTTAGATCTCAAGTTGTACTTAGGTTGGATCTTGGCCATTATCATTTCAATTTCTTGTTGAGAGCCACAAAGGTCAATATGATCACTTTCTTCGCCCTTAACCGACGGTTGTTGAGTATTTAGAGATTTTTTGTAGTCTTCTCTAGTCAGATACGGTTGCGTGCAGTCATCACTGAAGTTCGTGACATCATTATCCGAATCTCCGAAATCTTGGAGATCATTCATTCCTATAAAATTTTTGCTCTTTAGAGGAGCTTGTATTTTTTGATCTTCGTTTTTTATTTGTCTTTGCTGGTTCGGGGGGTTGGGGTTTCTCTTGAAATCCTTTTTGGCGAAGGAATCAATTTTGGCCTGTTCAAGATCCATTCTGGATATTTTATTAGACAGTTCATTGATTACCCTAGCCATATCATCTACTTTGTCATCTGTGGATCTATTAAATCCTGACGATCCTGCTTGTTCTCTAAAGCGTTTGGTTTCTCGGTTTCATGTTTCTATTTTAGCTTTAAGCTTGCCAAAAGCCATCATAATCGACTCAATTTCCATAGCGTCATCCTGCATTCGGTTTAGAGTGGCGCCCCTTCTTCCTCTCAAAAGGAGTGCAAAATCCGGTTCGAAAGCCCCTGCGAAAGTTACTTTGGCTGCGGGTTGGGATGGTTTAACCTCAGCTGGGATTTTGTTATACAGCTTGTTGAATATTTGAATAAATTCCATGACTGTTTCTGAATTCTTTTTTCTTAAAGACCCAAATTCGGTTAAATAATAAAAGTGGTCCTTTCTTTCGCCCCATTGTCTAAGGAAAGCATCTTCCAAGGCGTCGTAAGACAAGATAGATGCTGCAGGTAGACTCCGAAACCATGTTTGGACCTAGCCTTCGAAGGTTTGGACAAGAAGCCTCGAATACACGTCCTCGTGTTCGATACCTAGGATGTCTGCGAATTGGTCAAAGAAATTAATGTGTTCGGCTGCGGTGAGATCTCCTTCCCCAGTGAATTTTGCCAAATTTTTTATATAATTTTCGGGAAGGTCGTGCAAAGGAACGGGCAATACCAAGGGAGCGTATCTTGCTGCAACTTTCCCAGACACTCTGGGAGGGGGGGTAGGTCCTTGGCCTCCAGCTCCTCCTACAGGAAATCCTCTTCCCCCTCCTCCGATAAACCCTCCACCTCCTCCTCCGGCGGCTGCCATCGTTATTAGTGGAAAGTTGTAAAGGGGGTTTTGGAAAACTAAAAGTGAATCTTTATTTTCTTCGTGCAGAGTAAAATCTGACGATGAATGATAAGGAACGCGAGGACTTGGTTCCTCAAATTTGCAAGAGAAAAAATCAGGAGAACCAATGGGTGTGGAAACCGAATGTGTAACACACTCTTCATAATTAGGTGAGTTCGGGAAATTTAACTGAAGAAAAGATGGTATGTCAACTGCCGACAAACTTTCAAGGGGGTCTTTTCCTTTGTGTACTAAGGGAATTGTCGAATGAATCTCACTCCTAACTTTGGAGCAGTTTGATGTTAGATCTTTAGTATCAAAGAGAGGACTGCGTGAAGTTAAAGGTTCAGAAGAACTCTTGGTCTTCAGTTGAGGGTGTTTAAGCTTGTAGACTGCAGCAGTTGGCTTAAGAGAGCCTCTCGCCTTTAGAATCTTCTTGGGATCGGTAACGGGTGTAATCTACTTACCATCCGGGTTTTGTCTGGTGTTCCTACGACCGGATGCCAGTTTATTATTTGCGGAGTCACCAAGTGAAAGATTGGAAAAGCCTTAAAAAGGTGTGTACTCTTTGTTCACTATCAAAGGGTAACACTTTCAACGAAAAGAAGAATGTCATTTTCCCAAGGAAAAATATTTCGCAACTTCAGTCCCCGGCAGCGGCGCCAAAAAGATGTTGTTCCAGAGTCTATACTTAAGGCTTAGAAGTACAGTGTCTAGGCATCCAAAAGTGGGTAAAGGTTAGAGAAGAGAGAAACGTCAACCATCGGCAAAGGAAACTAAGGAAGATTTATGCATTGGCGTTGTCTAGCTTCCAACTGTTCCTAGATGTTAATATCCTGTTCAATTGTTGCCCGTGAACATTCGAGTTCAACCTGGGTAGTGGTTGTTTTAAGGATAGTATCGAAAAGATTTAAGGCAATGTGTGTTTGGTTTGATAATTCAGGTTCGATATTGGGCTGTGTTGGTACAGGGACAGTCATGGAGGAATAGTAAAATAAGGAAACCTCAAAGGGAGAATTTAAGTGATGTCTCAATTCGGTCGTATAAAAGAGAGTTTATGGTTTCAGGAATAAAAGGAATGTAAATCAAAGGCTCTTTCCCGTAACTGGGTTATATCTTAATAAAATGTATGAGGTGGGAGAAAAACATTTAGTTGTCTATCGAGTAAGGCTCCTATCAAGGGAAAATCTCACGTATAAACAAAAGAAGAAAAATGTAAAGAAGTAACCCGATGAAGCATAAAATATATACATAATTCTGAAAGTGTTGACTGGTCTTATACCTGCTGATCGCTGGTATAGAGGAAAAACAATAAACAATATAGAAAACCAAAATTTATTCACTATAGTAGAGGTTGCACTAAATTATAGCGAAGCATTCATCAGATACGAATATGAAATGAAACAAAATATGAGATACAAGAAAACAAACTCATAACACAGTCATGACAGAATTGAGAATCTTCAGATTTGCTTTATATTAACTCTCAAAATGTAAAACCTCTGTTACAATCGACACAAAAAGGTCTAGCCCTTTTTTCTTTCTTTCTATGGTATATTTATACAGTTTTACAATAAGATGGAATCTCAATCGTTACAAAATTTTCAGTTATGATAGGGAGGAGAGCAATCGATCCATTTCTATTCTCTGTCTTTACTTGGTGCCAGAAGCTTGTCCTCGTGCGTGTTCGGTACAGGTGACACATCTTTCAACCAGCCAAGATATCATCCTTGACGGTTCTGCTTGACAATTGGCTTCAAAAGAGTAACAATCTCGGGCTAATTGTGGCATCCTGTCCTCCATCTGTCTGTCTATGATGTCGATAGCGCATAATTGTGCACTTGGTTTAATCATACATTTGTCTATTTGGACTATGTCCGCCATAGTCACTTGGGAGATCTCGGCTGAATCTCTTTCCTCTTTTTCATTTAAATCAAGAAATATTTTTTCCATATTCATCTGAATCAATGCCTCGGCATTACCTTCGCTATCAATGCCTAGCAGATTACCATCTATAGAGTTAAAAGCCTCTTCTAAGGATTTTGTTACTCTCTTGGCTTGTAGCTTGCCTTCCGAGATGCTATGCTCCCATTCTTTCAATAGAATGTTTCCTCTGGTCTACTCCGAAATGGTGAACCTGGGAGTACTTCCCGAATCCCTGTTGTTTGTGGCTATCACAGCCTCTTGGAAGGCGACCCGTGCTACTCCAGCTTCCCTTTCTCTAGCAGTTAAATTCTCCAAAACTTGATTGACCAGCAAGCAGTTATCCCGAATCACCTCTACCTTGGCGAGTAAATTTCGTTGGGCCGCAGAGACTCTGCTCTGAATCTCCATCGCCTGGGACTGGAACATCTCGATATTTATCACTTTACTTTTGGTGCTTTCCACCCTTCCCTGTAGCTGTTCGATCAAATCTTTTTGCCTGATCGCTTGCGTCTGACCATCCTGAACCACCAGCTGTGCTTGTTCGAGCTTAGTCTTGAGCAGATCTATCTCATTTTTATTGGCCAACCTGGCTTGTTCCATTCCTACACTCACCTGGTCTTTGGCAGCCTCTGTTGTCGTGGCTAGTCTGGCTTCCAGGGTTTTGATGAGGTGATTTTTTCATTTCAGCTAGTTTTTCAAAATCCCGACTGAAAATTGGTTTGCTGTGGCATATGCCCCTAATGTTCCAGCTATTTCTGTTGCGAACTATTCATTCCTCTTGTCCTTCCCATCAGTCATAAATTTGTATTTCTTGACTGTTGACTCTCCTTCCTGATAAAATTCCCTCTTTACGATTGCCTTTCTCTTCTTATCGAAGAAGAACTCATTCGGAGGGAGCTCTTCCACCCTTATAGGCCTCAACGCTTCATTGGAGATCCACCCTGCGTCAATATTTCCCTAAGTTGACTGCAAGAGAGTAACTGATGTGATAGGTTCTCCGATTTGCTTCATTGATTGTCTCGGAGTAGTAACCGGACTCTGCTTCTTCGACAGGTTGGGAGTCTTTATCTTTGCTTTTGGACTCTTAGTTTGCTCTCCCTCGTCCTGGTGTTTTTCTTGACCGGGAATCGCATCCTTAGAGCCTTCGGCATCTTTTTTTTATTTTCACCTCCACTGTACTCGGATTCTCACCCCGTAATACTACGGGAAGACAAATACGTCTATGTTCTTGAAATTTTAGAACATCGGCCCTTTCTTCAGGTGCCAATGTTTGGATCAGAGCTAAAATCTCAGCATAAGATCTTGCGCCTTGGAAAATGTCATCCGAGGGTGAATTTTCATGCTCAAATCTTTTGAGTCCGCAACTGGCCAAATGATTACTCACGAACCTTTGCGGATCATGCTTCTTGAACTCAAAAAGGACCAAATTTAGGTCTTCCAGGGCTACTGCCTCAGCTTTAGCATGCCTGAAATCTAATAAAGAATATGAATTTAAATGAATAGGAAAAGGTGGCCATACCTTCTTCGAGTATCCCTTCAGCTCCTTGCTGATGCCACCGATTATTGTTTGTCTAGCAACCTCACGACAAGACAGCTTGTCGGGAATTAATAATGGCAATGCATGCAGGGGAACAGAAGCCCCGAAAACTCTAAGATATGAGAATTCGGCTTTTACATACCAGTCAACTATGATGCTCAAATTCGTCACTATACTGTCCGAGATCCTGGGTGGCGGGTGACCGAAAATAGTGACATGCAGAGGCATCATCACCCAGTTGAAGATTTCATATACGAAATCTGTCGCTTTGTTTTCCCATAATTTCAAATGATAGACGTGGATGGGCTTGTCCTCTGCCGGAGTCCAACTCCAGCTCATTAAGGGAAATGGTGTTAAAAAGCACAGGGCGTCCATAATGTATGCAGACATAAAAAATGAAGAAGTCTTTCCACTCTCTTTCTGCGCCCGATACTCTGTAACCCGACTGGTCAAGCTATCAGACAGCATTTTCGCCCAGTCGAAGGAACAACCTTTGGCGACTCGAAATATTAGAGGTACCCATTGAAGAAAGAAATGTGAGGTGTCCTCTCTCCCGTATAATCTGCATGTCATCATAGATACATACTTGAACTATGGTTCCAAGGAAGCTATTGAATATATACCATGACTGTCTACCCTGAACTTCGCAGGGTGCGAAACCCAATCTCTTATTAAGCTAGACATAGTCTTGTTATATGGCACACATTCCTTCTGTTTGAACTCGTCCAAGAATTTGACACCATATGTAAGGTCGGATGTTGTGGGCAACTTGTACATAGCTTATAGGTGTTCAGGTCTGAAAGTCTCGATGGTGACCTTCTGCTCATTCATGATGGTTCTGGTTGGTATGTCCACATGGTCTAATGCCCATCGGACCATATCATAGTAGGGGAGCAGTCTTGGCCTGGCCGCTACTTTATGCATTCCCGATTGAATGACGATCTTATATTTAGTGGTTATGTCGTCTTTTTCATTGTCGTTGGAATCAACAGAAAAATCCACTAATTCGGCCTGCAGAACATCGAAAACGAATGACCAGTTCGGGACAGAGTCGACACTTCGAGGTGAAGTATCAACGACGTTGTCTGAACCTTGTCCTGCGACCTCAACGCTGGCTTTAGATGCTTTTCGCGGGGCCATGGCGGGAGATCCTGATTTAGCTCTTCTGCGATAAAAATATGTATACATACAAAAGTTAGCTTGCTGAGAAAGTGTGCTCTGCGTATTATAGAAATGAATTTTCTATAGCGAATAACAACTCTATATATTCGAAAACTCGGTACTTTTTAGAACGGATCTGTCAAATCATGTTTAGAAATAAATTTAGCAATAAAAACCCGATCTTTATTTGTCGATTCACCCTATTTCTAATTAATGCCATAAATTTTGGCGGTTCGAAATGTCAGTTGGCGTAAGGAAGGATTAAGATCGCTTCGTAAACTATGCAAGAATCAAAACACAGGAGATATTGATTTAGTTTAATTAATCCAATTTTACCAAATTTAATTAACCTTTTGGTACTCGTAGTATCGGGAAATTTTTCTTTAACCCTTTGAACCTCTAACCCCCAAAATTGCGATGATTGATATTGGTTAACAAAAACGTAATTGTGATTAGGTGCTTTATTAATTACGTAATTATTTATATTCGCCATATCGCGACTCGAAGCTCCGAAGGTAATTTTCCGGGAAGTTTGCATGCCAAGCTGTGAAACCGCGAGATCACGATAATACGTTTTAATTAAAAGGGAAGATAAACTCGGATTAAGTGATTGATTAATTATGTTCATATCCTTATCGTGATTTCGCAAGTCGGGGCTTAGACAGTGTAACTTTTTAAAGAGAAAACGTCGAGTGGCGAATTGTCGACAGAACTTTACCATGGCTTAGAGATTTTGAAACCACAGACGGAAAATACGAAAACCATCTTTCAATTTCGAGCATTAAGACATGAAATTTGTAACGGGCTAGAAAAAACAAAGGCGGCTCCAACAATAGGATCATGGATATGGATGGACAACCAGGGATACTTTAAGGCTTCTCTTTGAAGAAGACTTCTTCTGAGATTGAACTGAACACGTATTGTCTTTCATGGTTACTACCATGGATATATACTTCATCATCTTCAATGGATCATAGGCTTAGCTCCCTCCTAATCCTTGCTTCATGTAAGATTGCATATAATCGGCTCCCTCCGTCTAACAAAATCCATGCTTATGTTTGCATCTTCATTGTCTTCTACAATATATAATTGGCTTTCTCTATCTAGCTGAGTCCATGCTTATGTCTTGTTGTCTTCTACAAAACGTCATAAGTCTTTCTCCAATTTCCTCTCGATTTTCTGACTTCTTTCTATCTTTGCTTCTTCTGGGCCTCTTCATGATTGATTCGGCTTATCTTGCAATAGCTTCCACATGATTTGTTTGATGTATTTCATTCTTTCATGTATTATCTAATGATATCAATCCTTATCTTTTTGTTCTTCCATCAGTATAGTTCTTCTTGGAACACATTATCTTCCAAGAGATAGATATACAAGATATGTACAGAGACGATGCAAACAAGATATGTACAAGAACTAAGAAGAGTATTGTTACCTTCAGAAGAAGAAGTCTCTTTTGTCCTTCTTAGTCTTCTTTGTAGGTTCCTTTTCTTCGGCAACTGATGCTTCGTGTTTATCCTTCCTTTTCTTTAGCTCGGGACAATGATTCTTGTAGTGGCCATACTTTCGACAGTTGAAGCCTTGTACTTCTGAAATGTCTTTCTCTTGATTTGACTTCCTCCTTGAACCAAACTTCCTTTTGTTCCTAAAATTATTGAATCTTGCTATGAAGGCTTTCTCATCGTACTTCTTTTGGGGTTTCTCTTTTGCACCGATCCTTGATTCTTCTTGAGCACAACAATTCCAAAGTTCTTCAAATGTCAGATACTCCTTCCTTGTGTTCATGCTTGTGACAAATGCATCCCACATCTTGGGAAGACCATTGAGTACTATGTTTACCAATTCGTTCTCTGAAGTGATCTCTTCAATATATTGTATTTGATCTCTTAACTCCTCACAAAGTATGATGTTATGTTGTCATCAACATTCATCTTCATGTCATGGAGCTAATTCTTCAGACTCATAACTTGTCCAATGTTTCTGATCGAGAAGAGATTTGTTAGGGCATCGTACATCTTCTTTGATGAGTCAAGATGGGAGATGTAGGGTATCAAGTGGTTTTTTATGGATTCCACTATGATACTCATGGCATTGATGCCATCGTCTTTGAACTTCTCCATAACTGCAATGTTCTACGGTTTCTTCTCTTTTCCTTCTTCAAACTCTGGTTCCATGATCTTTCCTTCTATGATATCCAACACTTTATTCTTGGCAAGGATGAGGTCAATCCTTGTCTTCCATGCTTTAAATTTAGAGGCTCCATCTAACTTGTTCTCTAACTTCATAGAATAAGTCATGGTTGCTTTAACTTGCTCAAACCCTAGATTTGACCAAAAACTCAAACTTGACGTCTTGGCTTGCTGAGAGTACCAGGAGATGCGTTAGGCTAGGGTGCACTGATCTATCCTGAGATTAGGTCAATCCCTTCATTTAAGGTGCCTCAACGAGAGGATTAGGGTTTCTGCAACTTCACCTGCTAGTAACCCTAGTGGCAGTGCTTTGGTGACTGCTCCTGCTAGGAAACCCTAGCGACAGTTCTTCAACGGGCTTAATATCCTTCTAGCTATGTTTCCTTCCAGCGGTTAGACTAAATGAAGGAGGTGTGGGACCATAACCTGTTAGAATATAATGGATGTGCTCATTTTTCCATTGATAATATCTCTATTGTCACCCAACCATAGGCCGAAGCCACCCTCCAAGCACCTTAACCTTGACAGAGAATCACTCCGGAAGCAAACCCTAGGCTAGATAGTCAAACAAAGGGTATCACACCTTTCCCCAAGGATAGCGCACCAACAAGAGTTGATCAGATAGTCCAAACATAACTGCTAGCTGCAACAACTGCAACGGTAGCTCTCCTCCAAACCTGTGCAGAAATTGGGCAACTGCAGTGTGCACAAGTGCTACTCTACAATTCTGAGACTGCCTGCTAGAATGAGAATTGGCCTCCTGTATTTATACTAATTCTGGCTAACTACCTGGGCCAACTTCTCATTCTCGGTATCTGTCTGTTCAATATATATTATTATTTCTGTCCGACTTCTTCTCTTGGAGGCTAATAACCTAATATAAATTATTTTCTTGAGCCGACAAGTCTTCTAGGGTTATTAGCCAACTCATTAGGGTTTCTTCTTGCTTCCCAGAGTATTCTATCCTTGCCAGGTTTACACATGGAGGTAAATACCTCCCACATCTACCATAATATTAACACATAGTACAAACATCATGAATATTTTTCACTTCACCCTGCTTAGTTAAAACTAGCACAACACCTTTTCCTGAAGCTTTGACCGAATGATCATCACCCAAACTAATTGTAGTAATAAGAGATGTATAAATATTAGAAAGTAAATCATTGTGACTAGTCATATGATTGCTACATCCACTATCTAGCAACCAAACATTCTTTTCAAGAATTTGCTGAGAAACTTGACATGAAAGAAACAAAGTATCAGATGTTTCACTTTCTGTGATGTTAGCTCTATTTTTATACTGCAACTTACGACATTCATATCTATGGTAACCCAACTTTTTACAATAATGCCATTGAATTTCTGATTTGTTTGTCCATCTTTGGTCGTGATCTTATGAAGACGATCTTGATTTCTCTGACTTGTCTTTTGTTTTTTTAGGTTTATCTCTTGTTTGAGAACGTCCTCTACCATGTCCTCGACCACTTCCATGAAAATATTTGCCTCTGCCTCTGTCTATGGAAACCTTAGTCTGAAATGCATGTTCTAAAGTCCCAAGATCTAAGTTCATCCTTTCTCGATGAGATAACAACGAACCAATCAATTCTTCTATAGAAAATTTAGTTTGATCTTTCGACTCAAGAAGAGCAGTAACTACCATTTCAAATATCTTAAGTAAACTTCTAAGAAATCTTTCAACAACTCTTTGGTCTGTGAGTTCTTTTTCTCCATTAATCCTAAGTTGATTCATAATACACATAACTTTAGTGATAAATTGATCAACACTTTCTGGTTCACTCATCTTGAGGATTTCAAATTGAGTTCTAAGGATTTGAAGTCTCACAGATTTCACTTTGTCATTACCCTTATAAGCCAACTTAAGAATATCCCATGCTTCTTTAGCAACAAAGAAAGAAGAATACATGAAAATGTTGGAGAATGAACGCTACAAATTGATTTCTTATTGAATGTATAAATATTATACATTTGATAGTTTTACTGTTTAGAAACTGAAGTAACTACAAAATGGTTTCACTAACTAATCAGTTTAACGAGATTACAACTCGTAACATGCAAGAGCCACCTAGCTTGATTTGTTTTATCAGTGTTAGTCAATTGATTCAATTATGGATTCATTGATGAAAAGCGTAATAAAACCCTATAATTTTTGCAATGATGGTTTTCTTTCTTCTTGTTAATTGTTGCCTCAAGTTTTCTTCTTCCCCTTTATACTGCAACTTAAAGAATCTCCTGGAGAATTTTATGTTCCGATTTCATTGTGATTTTGGTTTTTTTCGATTCTACTATATATCAAGGGACAAGCATAAAAATGTTTGTTCACGGGATGAAAATGGCCTTTGTATAAGGGTAACTCATATCGTCTCATATTTAGCTGCGAGATGCTTGGAATTAGATTGAATTGAAAATTGTTGTGAAAGTCTGCAATCATGACTTGGTTTATTTAAGTGAATTCAAATTGTTATTATCATTTAAAATTTTCAACACCCAATATTGCAATTTTTAGTTGCATGTAACCTCTTGAGTAAAATTTGTAATTTTTTTAAAATAAAAATATAAAATTTCATGGGAAAAGTTATATGATGATGATTAACTTAAAATTGGTTTATGTAACATTAAGAAAAGTAGGAAATTACTTGAATTTCTTTAAAATATGACTTTGATGCTTGAAAATCATTAAAATAAAAGTTTTAATATTATTAAAGTTTTGATGACTTAAAAAATTAGGAAAATTTATATTATGACAAATATTTTAAAATTGAAATTTAATTTAAATACAATTTTGTTTTATTTAAGTGGATTCAGATTATTATTGTCATTTAAAAATTTCAACACTCAATATTGTAATTTTGAGTTGCATGGAATTTTTCTTGAAAATTTGTAATTTAAAAAAAATAAAAATATAAAATTTTATGGGAAAAGTTGTATGATGACGATGGTGGTTAACTTGAAAATTTGTAATTTGAAAAAAATAAAAATAAAAAATTTCATGAGAAAATTTGATGACGGTGGTTAACTTTTACTAATATCAAAATTAGTTTATTAAATCTTAAGAAAAATAAGAAATTAATTGAATTTCTTTAAAATGTTATTTCAATATTTGAAAAGTATTAAAAAAAACGAATTCTAAGATCACTAAAATTTTGATGATTTAAAAATTTAGAAAAAATAATATTATGACAAATATTTTAAAAATAACTAGTTAATTTGTTTGTAATTGAGTTAAGATTATGTCATTATCCCTTATAATCCTTCTCACAATCAATACAAAAATATTTGAAATGATTTCCCATTGAAAAATACATATTAACATAATCACCTAAACTTTCATAGTGAGTAACAAGAAACTGAGGTATAGTTTACATGTTAAAAGTTTCTTGTTAGTTAACATGGTTATGTGATGCAAATATGTATTGTTTTGTGCGATGACTCTTGTCCCCATAAAATGGAAAATAAAAAAAATAAATGAAAAAATGAGCTTATAAAAATTGAAAATTAAGGTTTTGTTGACACGTAATAATTTTTTTAGCTAACAAGTTGTTATTATGGATTATAGAAAATAAAGGTTTAGTTTATCTGTAAAAGTTTTTTAAATTGGATTTTTTTAATTAGTAATATAAAATTATAAAGTTTTAAATGAAAGGTTTTTAAAATACAAATTTATAACTCAAATAAAAGATTTATTCAAAGTTTTTTTCATAAGGATATAAGGTTTTAAATGAAAGGATTTTTAAATATAGATTTACAATTCAAGTGAAAGAAAGATTTATTCAAAGTATTTTTTTTCAGAAGTGTGTATATATTTTATTCAAAATATTTTAAAAAAATTATATATTTTTTATTTTTATATATATTTTAAATTTAAGATTTTTTTTAATTGTTATGAATTATAAATGACAGCTTTTTTTATATATATTTGTGAAAATGTAAATTGAAAATTTACAACTCAAATGAAAGAAAGATGTATTCAAAATATTTAATAAAAATGTGTGTATATATTTCATTAATATACATCAAATTTTAAATTATGTATTTTCTTTAAACTTTCTTTTAATTATTAATATAAATATGTGATGTACATCTAAAACATAAATTTGGTGTATTACAAAAAAAAATTATCACAGACAAAAATAAGTTTCATATCATAAAATATAGTTGGAAAATGCTCAAAATAGAATAACGGATCATCATGGTTTTTGGGGTTGAGTCTCAACTATCCATAATAAATCCAAAATAACAATTGCAATCATAGAAAATTTGTGATTATAGCAATGTTGTGCTAGCAACAAGCTCCCTCCACTATTTTAGACTTCAATCCACTTAGAATCTGAATCCAGTGGTTTGTGATTATAGAAATGTTGTGCAACAAGCCCCCTCCACTATAAGCATATTGTATTAGGACTGTAGAAGATCATAGTGTCTCATAACTTCACAATACATTCAGACAGATTTGTATCTTTTATTATGATCTTCATTATATGTATGTCTTGCTATTGTAATCTATTTCATATGTCATGGTATTTAAAAAATTTGAATGGTGTGCTTTTATTTATGGTAAAGTGTAAAAAAATACAAAAAGGTAATCACATAGTTAGGGAATTGTTCACATATAGTCATTTTAAGTTTAGATCTATTTTGATGAGATGACCATTGGAATATCCAAGGTGGTTTTACAGATCATTCTTCTTCATGAACTTGGCTTTCTCACTACTAGAATATCTCCTTGATATCCTCAATTATTGTGTCTATGTATGCATTATGGCTAAGAAGCTACATGTCTGTAAGAGTACCCAAAGATAGGATCTTGGATGTGGGTGGCCTTAAAAACACACTTTCGAACTTACTAGTACCGCCCTTCTTAGACTTGATGATAAGATGAAATTACTCCAAAAATCCCATTTACTTGTAATGTCTTTCTTACTGAAGCTTACTCTGGGACTACAACTATTGCAATAGTTGGTGATCAATGTGGATGATGGTCACCTTGGCCATCAAATAGTTCCTCCATTTCTTAACAACACACACTAGAGCATAGAGCTCCTTGTCATAATTGTGGTAGTTAGGACTGTGCCATGAAACAATTTAGAACAATAGCATACTAGCTTACCTCCTTGTTTCAAGACTACTCCCATAACATATCCACTTGCATATGTCTCTACTTCAAAGGAATTTTGAAAATTGGACAATGAGAAACTTAGTGCTTGACTAATCTTTCATTTAAGCTCTTCAGAAGTATTCTACTAATTCATTCCCCATGAGAAACTCTTGTAGTTGGATATTATGACATGGAGTGGTGTAGCCACAACTCAAAAAATGATATAAACTTCTAAAGGTATCATGTTGCTACCATAGAAATCCTAAGTGCAATGATCTTGGTGGGAGTTGGCCACTTGATGATGGCTTTCATCTTTGTAGGATAAATCTTGAGTTCCCCTTTACCAATCATGTACCCCAAGTACAACAGAGGTTGTCCGGGAAAATTGCAGTTCTTGAGGTCCAATAAAAATTTATGCTTTCTCAGAGTCTCTAATACCTATATCAAATGTGAGGTATGTGAGGTAAGGCTCTTCCTAGGTAGTTATGCAAGATCAATATATCATCCACTTATAGTATTATGATTGAATCTAGAAAGGGCCACAATGCAACATTCACCATACACATAAATTTAGTTAGTGCATTACATAAACCAAATGGTATTACCAACCATTCAACAAACCTTCCCTCTTGAAGGCAATCTTTCAAGTGTCTTTTTGTTTTTTTCGTGCCTAGGGACATCATGATTTGAAATCCAATTAGATGAAGTACTTAGCATGTTGCAATTGATCTAGCAAACCATAGATCCTAAGCAAAAGGTATCAATTCTCAAGTGTGACCTTATTCATTTAAATGTTATTATATTGCATATAGACAATGCCTTTTTTAAATGTTATTACATATATATTAATCTACTTGACAACATCTATATCATATTGAATTATATAAAGCTTTGAACTATCCTAGATAGTGAAGATACACCTCAACAAATTTATAACAATATCTATGTTATATTAATTTATAAGATTTTCATATTATAAACATAAAAACTATTAAAAAAAAATTTGAAAATGACATCTTCATATAAAATTATTTGACAATGACATCTTCATAAAAAATTATTTGACAATGACATCATCAAATAAATAATTTCTATATAATGAAGTTTTTTAAAAGTTGTTGGATGGTGAAAAGGTGCAATCCAATGGGCTTGGAAGTTTGAGTTTGATTAGATTGTAAGTTGAACTAATTAACAAATTCAACTTTTAGTTTTTTTTAAGATAATTTTTTAGCTAGATATTTGAATAACTTTAATCTACAATCATCAAGTTAAGATAATTCCAATTTACAATCAACTTAAAATTGTCAATATAACCTCTCATGGTACAACATAAAGTTATAGTGTTTTGCTTCAATGAGTGGGATAGAGGCGAGTAATAACTAGTCTGTTGTTCAGCGTTAATGCTGAAGGGATTGGTATATACATAGTTGGATCACCTTGGGATATTGATCCAGATGGATACCGGTGGCCACCCACCTTTTCCAACTGGCTCAAAACATTTTTCTGGTAATTTTGGCAATTTACTATTTTTAGCAGGTTTTAACTTTCGAGGTCATTTTGAGGGCCCAAATGAAGGTTTTTCGAGATCGAGGTTCTTAATGACAACCAAAGGCATGATTGAACCCCCAAAATGAATCTCCTCGACGATACCTTTCCAACGAGCTATTATACGCCTAAAACGGAGATCGTATGCAAAAGTTACAACCCCGGGAAGTTGATGTATTAACTTACCCAAACGGGGCCCACATGACTTTTGGCGCTTCATCTACTAGGGTTAGGTTTTTTGATGTCTAGGGTTTTTGACATTCCTGTTTATTGTAAAAAGGCCTTCAGAGCCTCATTGTAATCATCTTCTTGCGAATGCGAGTAACCGTCACATCTCTTCTAAGAGATAAGCTACCACCATTCTAGCGAGTCTTTCACTCTGTATTTTTACAGTCTTTGTACATTTATTTCATTAATATAAATCATGTATTACTGTATATTTTTGTTTATGGTTGCATCTCTGATATATTTCTGTTATATTATTGAATATCTGCAATATCTTTGTGCATTTCTTTATTATATCTCCGATCTCATTTCGTGCTAAAAATAATCTGAATCAGTGGTATCAGAGCACGCTGTTCTTAATCGTTTTTTTCAGTGCATGTCCCCGACGAGGTCCAAGTATAGCAAGTTGGGTCTCGAGCTTATCTCTCTTGAGGAAAATCTCTCTCGCACACCCAAGAAACCTTCAATGGCAGAAGAAAAGAAAAATGACGGAGGAGACGATCCTATCAGTCTGTTGCTTGAGCAAGCTCTCACGCGACAGAGAAACGAAATGATGGAGAATTTTTCTCACATCCTTCAACGCCTGCCGATAACAACAGCTACGTCTTCATAAAGCGACCACTTTGGAGGAACCTCGTCTTTCAAGGTACAAGTTAATTTTGATATTCTCGTATTTGAAGGATAGATAGATGCAAAAGCCTTAGACAAATGGTTAAATATGCTAGAAGGTTATCTCTCTGTTCACAAAATTTTCAACAAAGAAAAGATCACCTTCACACTCCTTAAAGATCTCCCCCATGTCAAACATTGGTGGGAAACTTACTGGGAGCAAAGCTCCATAGAGGAGTCTGAAATATATGGGGTCGATCCCACTTGGGATTTTTTTGTGGATGCAGTAAAGAAAAAATATTACCCTGTTGGAAACTATGAGGACTAGTACATGAGATGCACCACACTGCGGCAAGAGAGGGGCCAAGCAGTTCTAAAGTTCACCAATACCTTCCATACCTTGCGCACCAAGTTGGGTATCAAAAACTCTAAGCGACGTTTGGTTCTGAAATACCGTGGGGCTCTACATAGATACATCCAAACTAAAATGGATTTTCTGGACATCTCATCACTCGGTGTTGCTTATCGATATGTTGTTAAAATCGAGCGAAAATTTAAGCACCAGAACAAACGGGAGTTCAGGTATGAAAATCCACAACAACTGAAGTATGACAAAGACGACCCTAACAAATAATCTCCCGAAAACCAGTCCAAGACACAAGAAAAGAAGGGTCACGGGAAGACAAAGAAGGACACTGAAAAATGGTATGAGTTCCACAAAATCCCCTGGCACAACACCGATGAATGTCGCTCAAAACAGTCATTGGTGGCCGAGATCAAAGACAAAGAGCCGAACCTTGATTCATAATCTGATTCTGAAAATAATGGTAAATGACAGATCATTGACGCAGGCCCCACTACTATTGTCGCGACCGCAAAAATTCAACCAGAAGAACCAACAGATCATGAAGAGGGGGGGTGCCTTTTTCATTCACAGATGTGGGTGAAGGGGACCCCGCTGTATTTTATTGTTGATAGTGGAAGCCAGAAGAAACTCATCTCAGCAGAGGTCGTCAAATAGTTGGGATTGTCGACAACACTACACCCGCGACCATACGATATTAGGTGGCTTCGCCAAGGACGAGATCTCCATGTCAACCAACAATGTCGATTGTCATACGGCATCCAACCCTTCAAGGATGAGGTATTATGTGATGTTGCCCCACTAGATGTATGTGATGTTCTCTTGGGCCAACCATATATGTGGAAGCGCCATGTTGTTTATGAGTCTCGACCTCATAATGTCATTGTTTCTCTGGGGGGTCATCTCTACAGAATACCAGAGGTACTTCCAACTACTATTCCACCTAAAAAGTATCACAAGGTAGTATCTCACATTGCAAAATTTAGCTTCTTCACAATCTGTTCAAAAGGAGAACAGAAGGACACTACAACTATTACAGCCTCGCCCCAAGCACCTTCTATCCAACAGAAGCAGGTCGACAAGGTTGCAAAAAAAATGCAAAGATTCATTTTGCACACTGTCCTCTCATGTAGCTCGCCTTGTTGAACAACCTCAGCCTCAACAGGTTCGTGACAGACTTCCACAAACTGAGCAACGCGATGTCTCCAGCAAGGCAAGTAGCTCACCAAGATGCAGAGTCAGCAAATGTTTTTCCCTCTCCCCCAAGAACTCAACGCAATGGACACCATTGCTTCCTAAGGAGGGAGGATTGATCCAGGTGGATATTGGTGGCCACCCACCTTTTCCAACTGGCTCAAAACAATTTTCTGACAATTTTGGAAATTTACTATTTTTAGTAGGTTTTAACTTCCAGGGCCATTTTGAGGGCCCAAATAAAGGTTTTTTGAGATAAAGTTTCTCAATGATATCTAAAGGCATGATTGAACCCCCAAAATGAATCTCCTCGACGATACCTTTCCAACGAGCTATTATACGCCTAGAACGGAGATCGTATGCAAAAGTTACGACCCCGAGAAGTTGATGTACTAACTTACTCAAACGAGGCCCACATGACTTTTGGCGCTTCATCTCCTAGGGTTAGGTTTTTGGATGTCTATGGATTTTAGCATTCCTGTTTATTGTAAAAAGGTCTTCAAAGCCTCATTGTAATCATCTTCTTGCGAATGCGAGTAGCTGTCACATCTTTTCTCGAAGATAGGATGCCACCATTCTAGCGAGTCTTTCACTCTGTATTTTTACAGTCTCTGTACATTTCTTTCATTAATAGAAATCGTGTATTACTATATCTCTTTGTTTATGGTTGCATCTCTGATATATTTCTGTTATAATATTGAATATCTACGATATCTCTGTGCATTTCTTTATTATATCTCTGATCTCATTCCGTGCCGAAAATAATTTGGATTAGTGGTATTAGAGCGGGCTGTTCTTGATCGTTTTTTTCAGTGCATGTCCCCGACGAGGTCCAAGTATAGCAAGTTGGGTCTCAAGCTTATCTCTCTTGAGGACAATCACTCTCGCACACCCAAGAAACCTTCAATGGTGGAAGAAAAGAAAAATGACAGAGCAGACGATCATATCAATCTGTTGCTTGAGCAAGTTCTCACGCGACAGAGGGACAAAATGATGGAGAATTTTTCCCACATCCTTCAACGCCTGTCGATAGCAACAAGCACATCTTTATCAAGCGGCTACTTTGCAGGCACCTCGTCTTTCAAGGTACAAGTTAATTTTGATATCCCTGTATTTGAAGGACAGATAGAAGCAGAAGCCCTAGACAAATGGTTAAATCTGCTAGAAGGTTATTTCTCTGTTCACAAATTTTCCAACAAAGAAAATATCACCTTCTCACTCCTTAAAGCTCTCCCCCATGTCAAACATTGGTGGAAAACTTATTTGGAGCAGAGTTCCACAGAGGAGTCTGAAATATATGGGGTCGATCCCACTTGGGATTTTTTTGTGGATGCGGTAAAGGAACAATATTACCCTATTGGAAACTATGAGGACCAGTACATGAGATGGACCACACTGCGGCAAGAGAGAGGCCAAGCAGTTCTGGAGTTCACCAATACCTTCCATATCTTGCATACCAAGCTGGGTATCAAAAACTCTGACCGACATTTGGTTCTGAAATACCATGGGGCTCTACATGGATACATCCAGACTGAAATGGATTTTATGGACATCTCATCACTCGGTGTTGCTTATCGATATGCTGTTAAAATCGAGCAGAAATTTAAGCACCAGAACAAAAGGAAGTTTGGGTATGCAAATCTGCAACAACCGAAGTATGACAAAGACGGCCCTAACAAACAATCTCCCGAAAACCAGTCCAAGACACAGGAAAAGAAGGGTCACGAGAAGACAAAGAAAGACACTGGAAAATGGTGTGAGTTCCAAAAAAGCCCCTGGCACAACACCGATGAATATTGCTCAAAACAGTCATTGGTGGCTGAGATCAAAGACAAAGAGTTGAACCCTGATTCATAATTTGATTATGAAAATAATACTAATGGACAGATCATTGACGCGGACCATAGTAATTCAACCAGAAGAACCAACAGATCCTGAAGAGGGGGAGCGCCTTTTTCATTCACAGATGTGGGTGAAGGCGACCCCGCTGCATTTTATTGTTGATAGTGGAAGCCAGAAGAACCTCATCTCAGTAGATGTCGTCAAACATTTGGGATTGTCGACAACACCACACCCGCAGCCATACAACATCGGGTGGCTTCACTAAGGACGAGATCTCTGTGTCAGCCAACAATGTTGATTATCATATGGCATCCAACCCTTCAAGGATGAGGTATTATGTGATGTTGCCCCACTGGATGTCTATGATGTTCTCTTGGACCAACCATATATGTGGCAGCACCATGTTGTTTATGAGTCTCGACCTCGTAGTGTCATTGTTTCTTTGGGGGGTCATCTCTATAGAATACCATAGGTAGTTCCAACTATTGTTCCACCTAAAAAGTGTCGAAAGGTAGTATCTCATATTGCAAAATTTAGCTTCTTCACAATCTGTTCAAAAGGAGAACAGAAGGACACTGCAACCACTATAGCCTCGCCCCAAGCACCTTCTATCCAACAGAAGTAGGTCGACAAGGTTGCAAAAAAGTGCAAAGATTCCTTCTACACACTGTCCTCTCATGTAGCTCGCCTTGTTGAACAACCTCAGCTTCAACAGGTTCGTGACAGGCTTCCACAAACTGAGCAGCGCGATGTCTACAACAAGGCAAGCAACTCACCAAGATGCAGAGTCAGCAAATGATTTTCCCTCTCCCCCGAGAACTCAAAGCAATGGAGACCATTGCTTCCTAAGGAGTGAGGATTGATCCAGGTGGATATCGATGGCCACCCACCCTTTCCAACTGGGTCAAAACAGTTTTCTGGCAATTTTGACAATTTACTATTTTTAGCAGGTTTTAACTTCCAAGGCCATTTTGAGGGCCCAAATGAAGGTTTTTCGAGATCAAGGTTCTCAATGATAGACGATGGCATGTTTGAGCCCCCAAAATGAATTTCCTTGACGATACCTTTCCAACGAGATATTATACGCCTAAAACGGAGATCGTATGCAAAAATTACGACCCCGGGAAGTTGATATACTAACTTACCCAAACGAGGCCACATGACTTTTGGCGCTTCATCTCCTAGGGTTAGGTTTTTGGATGTCTAGGGTTTTTGACATACCTGTTTATTGTAAAAAGGCCTTCAGAGCCTCATTGTAATTATCTTCTTGCGAATGCGAGTAGCCGTCACATCTCTTCTCAGAGATACGCTGCCACCATTCTAGCGAGTCTTTCACTCTGTGTTTTTACAATCTCTGTACATTTCTTTCATTAATAGAAATCGTGTATTACTGTATCTCTGTGTTTATGGTTGCATCTCTAATATATTTCTGTTATATTATTGAATATCTGCGATATCTCTGTGCATTTCTTTATTATATCTCTGATCTCATTTCGTGTCGAAAATAATCCGAATCATATATACTTCGAGATATATCCAACAATGTATATACCACCTAATGCAACATTGAATACTGTAGAACAAGTTGGTTATTGCTCACCCCTATCCCACCAATTGAAGCAGAACATTGTAACGTTAATGTTGCAGTTTAACGTTAATGTTCCGGTTGGTATATACACAGTTGGATCACCTTGGTATATACTTTGAGATATATCTAACAATGTATATACAACCTAACGCAACATTGAATATTGCACAACAAGCTGGTTATTGCTCACCTCTATCCCACCAATTGAAGCAGTAACGTTAATGTTGAGGCGGTTGGTATATACACAGTTGGATTACCTTGGTATATACTCTGAGATATATCCAACAATGTATATACCACCTAACGCAACATTGAATACTACACAACAAGTTGGTTATTGTTCACCTCTATCTCGCCAATTGAAGTAGTAACGTTAATGCTGAGGCAGTTGGTATATACACAATTGGATCACCTTGGTATATACTCTGAGATATATCCAACAATGTATATACCACCTAACGCATCATTGAATATTGCACAATAAGCTGGTTATTGCTCACCTCTATTCCACCAATTGAAGCAAAACATTGTAACATTAATGCTGAGACAATTGATATATACACAGTTGGATCACCTTGATCACCTT
Organism: Picea mariana; assembly: GCA_032191745.1. Taxonomy (NCBI): domain Eukaryota; kingdom Viridiplantae; phylum Streptophyta; class Pinopsida; order Pinales; family Pinaceae; genus Picea; species Picea mariana. The sequence continues at coordinate 43,274 of JASDQU010946061.1, forward strand.
GATATATACTCCAAGATATTTCTAACAATATATATACCATCTAACTCAGTATTGAATACTGCGCAACAAGCTGGTTATTGCTTACCTCTATCCCACCTATTAAAAGAGAACACTCTAACGTTAAGTTATACCTTGACATGTTATGTTATGTTAAGAGGCCGTAGTACGCCAAGTGGGATGACATTTTTTCAAAGCGTATCACAGGCGCCCATAGAAAATCTCTTGCAGATGTACTTTTATATTGACAATGAATATAAAAATATAAATGCAGCGCGGTACAAAAGAGACCGCGTGGACCTCACATTACAAAAATTATGATTTCACTTGAGCACAGCTGTCGATTAAGTGGTTTGCCTTTTCCTCAGATCTGCGTTCACCCAAGTCAATTCATTTTGCCCCATACCACAATTTCGCGACAATTTACTGCATGTCTTCAGACCCAAGAGATGTCTTCAGACCCAAGAGAATGGAGTCTTGTAGAAGAAGACAGAATGGAGACGCGTAAAAACCGTGTGAGAGTTTGATCGGAGAAGGGTTTCTGCTTATATTTATTCATTGTTCCCGATATCATCTGAATCCACCATTGCTGTGAACCTTGAGAGAAGAAGCAGAACGCCTATCAAAATTTTGTGCCGAGGGATCAGATTAAGTAGAGAAGTTGAATATGAAGGATCGACATCTTTGGAGAATGCAGTTTTACGATGTGACGAGAATGGTGATTGTGATGATGAGAAGGGGATTTGCAGCGAAACAATTGCAAAAGATGATCATGAGAATCCATAATCTCAAGAGGGCGATCATCAAGAGATTGGAAACCACAACGGTGGCTTACGATCGCGTGCTGTTAAATTTTGATGATCGTTGCGAAGAATTCTCTTGCAGCAGCACTCCCGTGAAGGGTATTGAGAAGAGATATTTGCGTTTTCTTCTGTCGAGAGCTCTGCCCTGCGTTTGTCCCACTGCCCAGGAAGACCAATATGGGAGCAACAACGTTATTAGTATTCATTATCAAGAACAGCAACAACAGTTTTCTTCTGTTGATGAGTCTCCCCAGTTCCCCATGGATGAGTTCTCCTCTCCTCAAGTAGACAGACGAGCAGAAGAGTTTATCACAGCGTTTTATATGCAGATGCGACTACAGCGTCAAGATTCTTATCAGCAGTACCAGGAAATGTTGGCAAGAGCCACCTAGCTCAATTTTTTTTAGCAGTGTTAGTCAATTCATTCAATTATGGATTCATTGATGGAAAGCGTAATAAAACCCTACAATTTCTTCTTGTTAATTGTTACCTCGAGTTTTCTTCCTCCTCTTTACACTGCAACTTAAAGAATCTCCCTGAGAATTTTATGATCCGATTTCATTGTGATTTTGGTTTTGTCGATTCTACTTTATGTCAAGGGACAAGATAAAAAATGTTCGGTCACAGAATGAAAATGGCCTTTGTATAAGGGTAACTCATATCGTCTCATATTTAGCGGCGAGATGATTGGAATCAGATTGAATAGAAAATTGTTGAGAAAGTCTGCAATCGGGACTTTTTTTATTCAGACTCTTTTTATAATTTCAACACCCAGATATTGCAATTTGGAGTTGCATGGAACTTGTGAGGAAAATTTGTAAATTTGTTTTAATAAATGTCCTTGTCCAGGCCGATGAAAAGAGTGTTGTTAATTTGTTTGCAATTGAAATGACCTAATGTCAATATCCGTTTTAATTTTTCTCAACAGCAGTACACGAATATTTTGGATGATTTCCAATTTGTGGACACGATTGAAAGATACATATTAACGCAATCACCTAATCTTTCCTCGTGAGCATCCAAAAATTGAGGTATGGTTTACATGTTAAAAGTTTCGTGGCCCAAGCGAGAGACCCTGCCCGCGATCGCCCTTTTTCCGGACAGGTGGCTAAGCAGTGAGTCGCTAGGACTAAGCGGAGAGGCCGCTTCCGAATGGAAACTTTATGTAAAAGCATTAAGGAGCGCTGGCATTTTTCTGAAGAATGAGACTGATTCTCTTGTGTGGGCAGGAGGGGACGCCTCGGGTGTCTTATCGGTAAAAAACCCTTTTTACCGCTCTTATTTGCCCGCTCGACTTCTGCTGTAACTGTTCATATGGCTGACAGCAAAAGAAAAAGTCCTTACCTAGGAGGCGCTTCAGAAGAAAGGATGGAAAGGTCCGGGGGTGTGTAAACTTTGCAATGGCTACTCTGAAAACATAAATATCTTTTAATCCATTGTACTTTTTCAAAGGCAGTGTGGCTGCGCTTGTATAATCTCTATTATCTAAAACTTCAGTGGAATGGATACACAGTCTCGGACTGTTTTACTGTGTGGACAAATGAAAAAACAGCTCCAGGCAGCTTGGCTGCTCTTGCTTGTTGGCATATATCGATTAAGAGAAACAAGGTAATTTTTGAAGATCGCTCTCCCTTTCTTTTTTCTGTGGTTCACAGGATTGAGGATTCTTTTTCTTGGCAGCCAGATAACCCAAAATTCTTCCCAAACAGAGTTTGTGAGATATCTCAGGTCGAGGATTCACCTTGGCTTGCTTCGATGGAGCAGCCCTGTCAAATGGTAGTTGTTGCGGAGCTGGCGGTTTTTTCAAGACTCATTCGGTTCATCAATTGGGAGTTGGAACAAATACAAAGGCCGAGCTCATGGGACTGTGGACGATTCTCACCCTGACAATGCTCTGGTCAATTAAAAAATTACAAATCCTAGGGAAACTGGATTAATCAAAAAGGTAACTTCCAAGTGGTGAACTTTGAATGCTTCAAACAAAAAATAAAGGAATTGGCAAAAAAATTTAAAGATATCAGTTTCCAGCACATTTATAGGAAACATAATAAAGAGACAGACACATTATCAAAGAGGGCGCTTAAAGAAATTGAAGAAAGGCTATATGTTTATCATTGGGACAATGGGGAAGAAAGTCCTCGTACGTTCCTTAACATATTTGAAGCGTGAGAAGGGCGAGTTTTTTGTGAAGTGAAAGCTGATTTCAAGTCACTTGCACAACAATTTCGGCCTCTTTCAGTTATTAAAGCTGTTGTTTTTTATTGTGTGAACAGTGTTTTTATGTATTTGGACTTTGTATCATGTTTTTTCTAAACATTTTTTTTGGGTTGGTTTGATGTATCGCTCAAGAACAATACAGTTTTTTAAAAGAAATTATATTTTATATAATTTTGAGATATTTTTCATTTGGAAAAAAAGGTTCTATTAGGAAAATATGTATTGTTGAGACAACTTTTGTCCCACTTAATTGTAAAATCAAAGCTAAAATAAAAAATAAAATACCTTCTGAAATTTACAACATAAATGACAGATGTATTAAAAGTATTTAAGGAAAAAGTGTGTATTATATATGACATTCTAAATTTTATGTTTTTTTCTTTATTGTTAATAAATATAAATATGCAGTGTATATTTAAAATCAAAATTTGGTCGAGTACAAAAATAAAACAATAATGCAAATAAAAATAAGTTAAATTTCATAATAATTAAAATATATATATAGTAAAGTCACAAAAATAAAACAATACCTCAAACAAAAATAAGTTTAATTTAAAACCAAAATTTGGTGAAGTACAAAAATAAAACAACAATGCAAATAAAAATAAGTTAAATTTTATAAAATAAAATAAAAAAATAATAATAGTTTGAGTCACAAAATAAAAAAATACCACAAACAAAAATAAGTTTAATTTCATAAAAAAAATAGTTGTAAAACATCCAACATCAAGTAATGGATCATCATGATCTTTGGGGTTTGGCCCCCAACCATCCATAATAGGTCCTAAATAGCGAGTGTAATCATGGGAAACTTGTGATTATAGCGAGTAGGCATATAGGATGACCTTTCCTTGGATCTTTTCCATTGGCGAGACTCAACGAAGTGCATTCCATAATGGCCAGATCGAACTAAGTGCATTCCATAAAAAACAAGAGGCTCCCTACACATGGTACATGTAGCAACTCAATAAATCTTCAGGAGTTGTCTCAAGTGGGCCACGTTCATTTCCACCTTTTGCACTTAAACAATAATATGCATGTAGAGAATAGCATGAATTAGTACCTTGTGATACTAAGTGGAGCTTATATCATGTTAGAAATTATTAAATAAGTATCATTCATTTCCTTTAAAATAAAAAAGAGTATTGAACTATTATCAAGTGATATGAAGTTTGAAACGCAACAATCAAAGGAAGTTTATCCCCAAAATATAAGGTACAAGATCTATTATAATAACTGAAAACGGAAATATTGAAGAGAATAACAACGAAACAACACAATAGATGAAACCACAACACTAGAATAATACCTTTATTGATAGGAAACAATGTTCACTTGTCTTTTTGAGCTGGGAAACCTCCAGCATAGCAGCGCTCTATTACAATAATTCTCGAGACAAAAACTTCTCATGCTCTTGCTTCCTATTTATACTAAATCTATCTACCAAAAGAACATTCTAGAGTTTGGTCAACTACCTGGAACTTCGAGACATCGGGCATGTATGAGAGAACTGAAGGTGGATTGTGTCCATATACTGCTTCAAAAGGAGTCATGCGAGTAGTTGTATGGTAAAAAGTGTTGTACCACCATTCATATAGTGTTAACCATTGAGCCCACTGATATTTCCTTTCAGATGCAAAACACTTCAAATATGTTTCCAAACACTTCTTCACAACTTCAGTTTGACCATCAATCTGGGGATGATAGGCGGTGTTGAGATGCAATTGGGTTCCCTGTAGCCTGAACAATTCTTGCCAAAAATTGTTGGTGAAAGTGGGATCTCAATAAAAAACAATAGAATGAGGCATGTCATGAAGCTTGAAGACATGATCCATGAAAAGTTGAGCCATAGTGGAGGTGGTAAATGGGTGTTGAAGAACACAAAAATGAGCATACTTGGAAATACGATCAACTACCATCATTATGACTGACTTATTTCTCGATTTAGGTAAGCCAACAATGAAATCCATAGCAATATCCCTCCAAATAGCGGGTGGAACCGGAAGCGGTTGTAGTGTGCCAAGGGCTTTCACCGTTTTTCCCTTGTTGTGTTGACAAACATTACAATCCTCCACAAAAGTGTGAACATCATGTTTCCTACCATCCCAGAAAAAAGAACGTTTGACCCAGTCATAGGTTTTGGGAAACCCTGAGTGCCCAGTTGTGGGTGTAACATGAAGCTTAGAAAGCACCGTGAATTTAAATTGTGACTATTTACTTATATACAGATGACCTTTGTAGCGAAGTTCATCATTGTGACAAGAGTACCCTAGGGAAACTGAAGAATTGGCTTGCAATTGTTGGATCAATCGCGAAATTTTGGGATCTTGCAGCCATTCCTAGCAAACAACTTAGAGCCAATCTGATACAATGAAGGAGAGGGAAAAATGGACCCTTCATATTTATATTTTCTTGAAAGAGCATCAACAACCACATTTTCTTTGTCTTTCTTGTAAATGATCTCATAATCATATCCAAATAGATTAGTCACCCATTTTTGTTGCTCCAGGGACGAAGGACATTGCTCCAAAACATACTTGAGCCTTTAATGATCTATCTTAATTTGGCAGTGTTTCCCCAATAGATAAAGGCATCAAAGAGCCATTGACTATTTGGGGATCTTGCAGCCATTCCTTGCAATTATTGGATCAACCGTGGAATTTACTGAAGACCTTGAACTAAAGGCACTAGAGTCACAACTCCAGGAGGCAAAATAACAAGTAGTGATAGTACAGGCGCAGTTGAAGCTCCTGTCAGCAGTTGAAAGGATGAAGCGATCCCAGGAACAACACACTATTCTATAGCAAGTCCACACCATACAGAGCAAAGTTATGGAAGTGACTCGGAGGCTCCAACCAGTCTAGGACGAAGCATGCCAACTGTTTGAGGAGATTGAAGGACGAGGAGCAAAGCTGGAGCAAATAGTCAATGTAGTCGAACAACGCTTAGAGTGACCTGTCAATGAAGAAATTATCCAAGAGTTCACCGAGCAGGAGGCCTTGGCGCAACAACAGGTCGAAGCAGCTCGAGTCAAGCTCGAGGCTTTTGAAGCACATTTACCCAGACTAGAGTGACTCGGGACGAGTCACAGGTGAGCGTTGGGGGCTTGTTGGCCCTTGACCAAGTTTTGAGGATCCTTGTTTAGGGATTTTTGGGTTTTGGGCTTATGTAACAGGTTGGGGATGTTGGCCTATGGGTTTACCCATGTTTAGGCCCACTTTGTAATGTATAAATAGATGTCTAGGCGATGCAATAAGTAGCGTGAAGGATGATATAGACATATGTGTGATGATATGCTAAGTGCAAATGGTAGTTGTACATGCTTTGTGCATACTGTGAGAAGCTTGCAAGGCTAAGTGCAAGTGACTATAAAAGACTGTGTAAAGGCTTTGTGTTGTGACCTAGCTCGGGGAAGGAGGATCTAGCGGAGTGCGTGCAGATATCCTGTCCTATGCGAAGTAGGATCTCGTGGCTCTGTGCATGTAGAATATTGACAGAAGATAATAAAAGAGAAGAAGAGTTGGTGGATGTAGCCCCAGGCTGGGGTTGAACCATGTATATCCTGTGTTGCTATGCTTTGTGCGATGTATCGATGTGTTATGTGTTTACTTGCTTAGTGATTTGATGCAATATGAATGATAGATAGATCTGTGATGCTTTGTGCTTAATAATATGAATGAATGTTAGATCTAATCTATGTGAATGTGCTTGGTACTTGAATATATTAGATCTAGGTGAATATTGTGCTGATTTCTTGTTGGGATTTATCTGCACTGTGAGTTAAGGCTGAATACTAATGATCTATAACTACTAAGTGCTCTGTTAAGGTGTTACAATCACATATCTATGTCTCAGCTAAGGTTGCAGACACTGGAGTCCTACAACCACCCCTACCTCTACCTCGGATGAGACTACATCTACTTCAAAGGTGTTGCCGAAAGGGTCGGTAGTTAGGGTTTTGTTGGTGCATTGTTGAAGCGTTGAACCCTGTGCCATTACGAGAGCGAAATATTTTCATCCAACAAACAAAACATATTCGAGTATACCTGGAGAACATGCAAAATCTTTTATCCAACATAAAGAAATAGAGAAGGGGGAGTTTGAGTCTACACCCATTAAATGCCTTTAGCTCAAAGCTGTTTATTTATGAAACGTGCGAAAGCGAGCCTTTCTCCAATTTTCGATGGTGGTAGAGTCATACCATGGCTTCCCTTGTTGAGTTTGATTATCGTGTTGTTTCTTCTCTTGGATTTTGCGGAGGGCCTGAGCATACACTCCATCTGATTTGTTGTGCGTTCACCTAAGGTCTGTTGGAAGATAATGCTTCCATTAATGTTGTGTTCTAAGTTTAGAGTTGGTTTAAGATTTGTAGGAGGATGTTGAGATATTCTCTCAACCTATCCCTCCAAGAGTGGAGTTAGTTGGATCTGAATCCAGCTATATATATCTATGTA
>JASDQU010946062.1:0-32132 GCA_032191745.1 Picea mariana
TTGTTAGAACCTTTGCAGAAGCTTCTACTATTGATCAACACCTCCTCTATGAGGTATATCTTCATAATGAGGCCATCCCTGAGAACCGACAGCTTAACCTTAACCCTCTTGTCGGTGATATCCAGATTCGGGCACTCACCTCCTTCCTTAACAATCAGATTACATGGCAGAATGACTTCCTAGCTGCCAAGCATAATGAGGATAACCACCTCCTCTGGATACGGCCAGAACCACAGAACGCTGCCACCTTTGTTGCAGAGTATTATCAGTTTTTGAAGAAACTAGGGATGATTCAATATATTCGGCAACTACTTACAACAATACTTCAGGATTGTCAACAGTTTATCAAATCCATAGAGATATCTACCCTACAAGCAAATAACATGTTTTGGCAACAATCTTTTGAGAAAAGAAAGGAACACAATCCCTTTAGTCCTACCAATCTTGAGACAGTAATCTCTCGGGTACCTACCTACATCAAATGCGTTCAGCAATGTACTGAAAGATGGATAGGTTATCAGTTCCATTTTCCTATTCTGTGGATGCCGACAGAGAAATATCAAGTTCATCATAAGTTGCCCAAGAAGGCTGAAACAATAGCTTGGCAAAGGCTACAACGCGTTCAAGGATTCAGAACTCCAACAGACAGCACTTTCCATAGCTACTGCTTAAGTAATTTGTATGCTTAGAGTCGGTATTTAGACTCTGATTCAGATTGAAGTTGCCTGAGGACATGCAACCTTTTAGTTGGGGGGATGTTAGGACCCTATAATGTACCTTTTTGTTCACACTTTTTGCTACCATTACATCCTTTTTCCACTCACATTTAATCTTACATTATCACCTTACCCTATCTTTCCAAAGGTATATAACGTCTCTTCTCTTTGCTATATGTTTAATTTGTTTTACATGTAATTTTACATTACTCTCATACTTAACCATCAATCAAAAATATATAGTGCTGAAACAGTTCGAACTGTAGATTATTGTTGCTACTTGAAGACCGTTGCTGAAACAGTCAAAAGCACGCAAACCCCGTTGTTGAAACAGTCTATGGTCTACGATGTTGAAACAACAATTCACACAACAGTAAGAAGGATTTGTTACACTGGACACAATAGTCACACCTTAAGCCAACATTAACCATCATTGTTGCTTGAGACCACGTTGCTGAAACAGTCAGAACGCAAATCCCGTTGCTGAAATAGTCCGTGATTTGCGATGCTGAAATAGTATACAACAACAGTAACAAGAAGATAAATAAGGAAGTTGTTACACCGGCCGCAACAACTACACCTCACCCAACACCATTACAACTATTGTAATAGCATTTTGTTACAGGAGATCAGGATATCCTATTCCAGCATAAAAGATTAGATATGATTAAGAATAGGATTCGTATGTGCACATGTAATTTGATGATCAATTGTATTGAGGGGATTCTCCTCTTTAAATAAGGGGAAAACATCATTAGAGGGGATCCTTTTTTTTTCTAGGCTAGAAAGGAATTACAGAGAAGGACGTGTTCACTTTAGGCATTGTAACATGATACAGTTGACAGATGAATAAAAGATTATTCTGAGCATTTCTTCCTGGTTCCTTTCATTTCTAGGGAATCTTGTGAGAAGGGAGGGCCCACCTTCTTCACAAGATTCACCCATTAGTTCTGTAGTGTGTTATTATTGTTTTTGTTCACACATTGATTAAATTCTGTTTTGTTGAAACTCTACTTTACTGAACTTTGTTTTGTTGAAACTCTGCTTTACTGATTGTTACATTGTTTTCATATAATTCATGCTTGGGTAACTGTTAATCATTCTGATTGGTAATTTTGTTTGATGAATTTATGAAAGTGTGATAATCAGAGACAGGTGTTGAAGATTCCTTCTTGGGGAATAGGGTCTTGTTCTCTTTTATGAGATAATTAGCCTACGGTACATGTCAATCATTTTGATTAGTAATGAGTTCATGAAAGTGGGATAGTCGGAAACAGGTGCTAAAGATTCCTGCTTGGGGAATAGGGTCATGTTCTCTCTTACAGAATAGTTGGTCTTTTCTTTTGCAGTATCTTGAAAGATTTCTTTCCTAGGTTGTTGTTTCTTAATGTAATCCAAGATTCTTCGAATAATTATTTCCTTCTAATTTGAACTCTGCAATAGGTAGGTTGCTTTTCTGTAATGCAAAGTAGAACTTCAGTTTGTTCAAGGCAAGGTGTGATTAATGTACTTTTACTACAACTCTAGATTGCTTTTGAGATTTAGCATATACAGTGTGTGATTGCCTTTGAAATAAACAGACTTCCCTGGGTTGACAATTTATCACGGATGATTTTAGGGGCTAAATTTCACTCATGGGCTAATTTTCCATGGTTTTTCCAAAAACGAGATTCGCTATTTTAAAAATGATTCCCCCAAATTCTATAAGATAAAATTATTTTACCTTAAAAATCGCCAAAATTTTATAAAACCTATATAAAATCCTTAGAAATTTGAATATTTTTACAAAAATATCGCCAAACATGTATAGTTGGCATATGAAAGATAAGTAAGATTCGCCAAGGTTTCTACATTTTAAAATAAATTTCCATCCTTAAAATCATCCCTGCAATTTATGTAACACTTGATTGTCTAGTTAATAAGAAATTACAGTGACCAACACTGCGGTTACTCAGCTGCTTGCACTCCAAGGCAAGAGATTTTAGTCTGTCAACTATGCTGCAGGCAGTTGTTTCCCTTTGGTCTCTTACATATTGAGGGGTCTCGGGAACATTGCAGATTTCCAAGTATGCTATGCGCTATTGGAGGTACTGGATTACTTCTTTAAGTTATGCTACCTGCTATGGAACTCGCTCTTCAGTCTTTACTTCTACGACTGTCACAGAGCGAAGTGCTCTATGAACCATTTCCTTTACTTCGAGCTTCTTTGTGAGCAACTATTCTTTTCTTTGGTGCAGTTGTTATTTTTCTTCATCCCACTTCTCTTGCAGAGCAAGATTTTCCTGTTCTAAAGTACTTCGTTGTTCTACAATGTCTCCCTGTACTTGAGCCAAATCCTGGGTGGCTTGCATTGTTTCTTCCTTAGCTCGTCGAAGGTGAGCTTCAACTATATCAACGATGCAATGGAGTTGAGTTGCCTCATCTTCCAATTCTGATGTTCCTGCTGATAGAGGTGCAGTGGAGACTGTGTGGCTGGATTGTAGTACCTATTACACTCCTTGGAGCTCATCCTTAATCCGATGGAACACCTCCTCCTACTTAGCTTCTTGCTTCTCTTCTATCTCCAGTGAAGCATCACTCAGGGATGTTATGATGAAATCAAAGTCGTCGGAGGTGAGGATGGTCTACATTTTGGTCGTAGATTCTTTCGATTTCTTCCTAGAAGAAGGTTTCAGAGGGGAAACCTTCCTTTTCTTCGAGGGGTCCTCCTCGTCTCTAGGCGGTGTAACCTTGCCTTTATTCTGTTCAACTTTTGCGCCATATATATCTCCACCATATCCTCCTTTATCTGTTGATATGGAAGCAGTCTTCATGAATGCGTTGTCTAAATCATGGACCTCTTTAGTCTTCTTTATCTTGCTAGATCCAGGTGTATCCAGCGCAGTTTCTGGACTGTCTAAATCGGATATCTCCACAGGGTTTGCTTGAATGAGGAGGTCCATCGACTAGTCCTTGTTGATTTCTTCTAAGTCCTCCTTCATTAGCTTATAGTAAGATTGAACTTTATTCTTGTGCTCATCAGTGCGCACTGTAATATAAATGAAATGGAAGTCCGCACTGAATTTCATTAAAGCCTGAAACTTGTGGAGGGCATTTGGCATGATGCGAGGCTCAGACTGGATAGATAACTTCAGATGCTTGTAATATGCGTGGAATACGACATTTGACTGCCATTGCTTGTTCATGTCACTGGAATACCACAGTGTACTAAACTTCATGGCCAGAGGTTCAAAGGGCTCGATGTCTGGGCTAGTCGCACCTTCTGGCATCTCCCATGCGATGAAATCAATCAGGATTAGAGGCCAACTTAAGTGGAACTCATATCCTTGATATTACGCTTCTCTGCAGTCCAGTTCCAACTAGTTTACGAGGTACTTCACCCAATTCATTTGTAGGCCCTTCGTGCACTTCCCTGCCAGGTCGACTACAAAACCAGTGACTTGGGTGTGTCGATTCTTGTGGACTAACTTTCCTACGATCAATTGACAGGATAGGCACACTGCACTGCTTTGGATAGAAGCTACCTTGTAGCCTCACGTGCCTTTCTTGACACCGTCATAGGTGTCTTTTATCCTTTGAGCTAAATCACGATCCATGGTTTTTTCGGGATAAAAATCATGTGGTTCAGGGCCTTGCATACTCATCCATATGATACAATTGATCAATGGGATCCACTGTGATACGGTGATTTAACCACAAGTATCCACCATGGTAATAGGACAACAACATCTTGACGCATGCATTCACTTCTTGGTGTCTTCTGAAGAGAGGAATCTTCATGACACTGAGCAGTGTGGACTGCGTGAGGTTATGGGTTCATGAATGAGGGATGATATTTGAATTCTTTCCTTTTGTCTTGGTCAGGTTCTTATGTGGGTCGATCATGTTGTAGACCTTCCTTTTACTAAGGTTGAAGTCACTAAACTTCAACACTGTTTTATTTTCTTGATCTACAAGAACTGCGTGTATCCCCTTTGGGAGGTACGCAGTGACCAATTCATATTCAAAGTCTCTTGGCACACTGTCTTGATTTATTGCACTGCTCAGAGGTGGTAGGTAGGTGGGAAATATACTTGAAATCAACTTAGCATTCGCGAGATCATCTCTATGTTTGGTTTACTTTTCATCTGCAGTTTGCGACGGTCTGGCTCGAGTAGTGGATGGAGAGGTCTACAGTCCTCTCATCGATGATGCTTGTAGACCGGTAGACAATCCTCTCTCTGACATGACTCTTTTAGTCATCAAGTCGAGGACTACTTCTGTTACTGATTCTTTAACTACGGTGAGCTCGTCGGACATACGCACTTGGGATTAATGATATTGGGTTCACAATTAACTCAGATACTGCACTAGGATAAACAACAAGAGGGAAATGATCACTTTATACAATTCACTTGGTCTACGGGCTCAAATTCTTGGTTAGCAAAATTGTTCTCTGTGCATGGCGCGATGGGATAAATAGGCAACTCTGCAACGGTTCGCTTATAACTGGTATGAAGCCTAATTAACTCATGTTCTATCCGTTATGGCATGGTCCAATGGTCTTGTGTCAAGATATTAATGCTTTCCGGCCCATTCAGAGTGCATTCGAATAGATATATTGGTCCCAAAGGCTATATTGCCTCGTCATGGCAAAGTGCCATCTGTCATTGTTCTGATATCCCGACAAAGCTCCAATTCTGCAAATTTTATGTCTACGAAGTTCCCTATGGAAACCTCTACAAATTAGCACTCTTCTTACTTTTCTTTCTAGCATTCTTTCCAGTGAGCTTCATCTCGGTAGTTATTTTTCAATTCTAATTCTTATATTTTGTGGTCTTAGCCACTTTGCGCTGTTGAGATTCTTCCCTAGCGTTCCAAGGTAATACTTCTTCTTTGTATGGAATAGGTACTTCAATATTCTATGAGTCTTCTAATGTTCTTGCAGCTTCGACATATGGGTCTCTACTGTTATGTAGCTTCAACCTATTCTCTTGTTCTTCAATCAAGTATGCAATCCTTCTAGTCATGGAATCTTTTAATTCTTCCTTCTTCTGCTCCAAAACTTCTTCTTCTTCCTTTCATCTGGCTTGATCTCTGTCAATTCAAGGCTTTCCTATTAACATGGTAAACGGGGTGTTGTATTCAACAAATTTAATAATCTCCAAATCTTCCTTCATCGAAGTTCCATTGACAGTCATAGGTATCTGGGTGAGACTTCCACACATGTTTACCAATTTTCCTTTGAATAACCCTATTCCTCATAATGAGGGAGTCATAGCAGGCCTCCCTATAGCTTCCCAAGTTCTCTCGGTCATGACATTCACCTACGTTTCCTCATCTAAAACATAGTCAATGTCGAAGTCTCTTATTCTTGCTTCGATGCATTCTTTTTCTTTGAAAATCTCTGATAATCTAAAATGTCAGTGATCATTCAAGGTTTCCTTCATCTGTAACAATACCTTCTCTGATTCTTTCTGGGGTTCTACTATAGCCTTAGTTTTTGGATCTACCTTAGGGTTTTCTTGTCTTATGTTCATACTTTCAAGCTTAGCAATCATTCTAGGGAAATCCAACACTTCATGGTTCATAGCTTTGCAACAAAGACAACCAGGTCTTCTCCCAGGGCATGCCTTAGAAAGGTGTCCTGGTTTTCTACAGCTGTAACAAAGGGTTAATCCTCTCTTTTTTTTAAATGATCCCCCGCTTCTTCTGTACTGCGCGCTAGGATCATAGGATCTAACCTGCAATAAATTCTTTCTAGGATCCTGCATCCATTTGTTAGTCCAAACATTCTTTCTATGCATAGGTATAACATATCTTTAACTATTCTTATCAGATCTATTCATATCAAATCTTCATTCATCTATTAATACCCTAGTTTTCAAACTAGGACAAACTCTTTTAAACATACCTAGATCTATACTCTAGAAACAAAAATTTCCACTTATCTTACTTCTACAGAGCACAAAGCTTCCAGATCTAAAACTTTTAACTATTCTTACCTTTATCAGAGAAGAGAGCTTGCAGATCTTGCCTCTTTTAATCATAAATTCTCACTTTTTCCTTTCTTAGGGCACAAAGCTTTTAGATCTTGCTTCTTTTCTTCAGATCCGACCTATTTTCTTTAGATCGGGCTTCTTTCTTTTAGCACAGAGCTTTATAATTCAAGTATAATACTACGCACTAGGGCACAGATCTACACACAGAGCTTTCACAATTTTAGGATGATTCTTTGCACAAAGCTTCTTCTTTCTCAATTCCCAGCAATCATAGTTTCAAGTCCCAACAACGGAACCATTTGTTGGCACAGGGGTAGACTCAGTGTTCAACGCTACAACAACACACCAACAAAGCCCTAACTAGCGGCCCTTTCGGCAACACCTGTGAAGAAGATGAATTCTCACCCAAGATAGAAGCAGGGGTGGTTGCAATACTCAGGTGTCTGAAACCTTAGCTGGGACACAGAATTGTGATTATAATACTTAATAAAGTACTTAGGACTGTCAGTTCCTCAATATACAATCAATAATCACTTCATTGATAAAACAGTTCTTCGCAGCATTCACACTGATATAACGCATTTAAGCACTTAGCATTAATAGATAAGTCAGATCTAGTAGATCAAGCACTCAGCACATTCATATAGATCAGATATAACATTCTTATACATCATTAGCACTAAGCATAAGCGTATCTATTTAATCATCTCTAAGCACTTAGAAAAAGAATATATAAACACATCTACATAAGCACAAAGGAAGACAACATAGTGTTTATGTCGTTCAACCCCACCCTGGGGATACATCCACCAACTCTTCTTCTTTATTATCTTCAGTCAATCGGTTACAAGAACAGAGCCATCAAAACCCTACTTCGCATAGGACAAAATATATGTGCATCTCGCTAGATTCTTATTCCTTGCGTTACGGCACAAATCCTTCCACCATCTGCTACAAGGACCTGCACTTAGCTCTGCAAGTATCTTACAGTCATGCACAAAGCGCTTGTAGACTCTACTTTCACTTAGCATACATTCACATCACATCGATGCACTATTTGATTTCTCTCCTCTTTCTATCTAGCCTAGGCATCTATTTATATATTACAAAATAGGCCTAAACATGGGTAAAACCCATGGGATGACATCATATTCCTATTACATATTCCCAAAAACCCAAAAAGGATCCAAAATTGGGTCGATATCCCATGATCTCTGCTTCATCTTGCGCTCCTCCTTTGACAGGCTGTCGAAGTCCCAAAATAGGTCAATATGACCAAAAATCTCCCAAAACTTGGTCAAGGACCAACACCCCACCATCTGGAAAGTGTTTTCTTAAGTGAAATATCCAGGGCTAGGAGCCTATGATTTTCCAAAACTTTCTCCTCATATTTTTTCAATAATTCTTATAAGTCATTTAACCCATGAAAAATGGGAGGTTTCCTTATATTTGCAGCAACCCATGCTACTGTGTAGTATATTCTTGCACACCTCCTTGTGGAGACTTCATTTAGTCTCTGCTGCCAATTCTCCAAACTTATGTCTGATTTTGAAGCACACAATGTAATGCTTCTCCAGCTGAGTACCCCATCTGCAGATGGATTGAAATAATATTCTTCTCACGCAGTGGTTCTCTATAGCTGGTTTATTTCTTCCAAATCCAAACAGTTTGCCTCTACAAACCTTTCTCCTTCTAAAGGATCCAATGGTGAAATAACTCTATATTCGTCTGATTCAAAATTCATTTTCCTTGTATTCAACTTGATCACAGCCTATTTATCAAATTCCCAATCTAATACGAGTAATGTTGGGTAAGGTGTTGTGCCATCTACTATCCCCATTACCTCAAAATCTGCCACAATGTGCACTCCATCCAAATCTGTTGTCACCCATTTAAGCCTTCCAATTGGTAACACCCTGTGTTGATTTGCTAGTTTCAACTAGACAAGTGAATATCCTAATGTGGGTTATCCCATACACTTCCATGTCTTCTTAGGCAATATGTTTACTTTAGAGCCTAAATCCAATATGATATCTCCCATGTTGAAGTTCCCAATGTTGGAATTTATCCTGAATTCTCTACTTGTCCTTCTTATTGTATGTAGATGATTGACTATTTTCTTCTCTAACTTCCCTTCTACCTTTGTGTTACATCTTTCTAGAAGATTTTGTAAGACCTTAACAGTTGCAGAAAAGTCTTGATGGTACTTACTTGTTATAAAGGTTGTCCCTTACTAGTGTGATCTATTGAGGATGGAATTTCGTACAATGGTGGGTCCTTAGTTTGTTATGCAACTGATTTAGACACAATGTTTTCCTTGAGAATCTCTTTTCTGGCCTCCTTAAATATTTCATTTTCTTTCTATGCATCAAACTGATTGTGTGGCTCAATATTCTTCTTTACCCATTGATGTTGATATGGATCTTGTTTTTTTTCATCAGCTCCAATTTTAATCCTCCTCGAGTAACTATATTGATGTTTTTCCCATCATCCCTAGCTTTTGTAGAAATCCACTGGACATTTTGGTTGTTATAGTTAATTTTTTCCTAAAACTTTCCCAAGTGTGTTGGGAAATATTTTGTGTCATAGTCTGTTGTGCGAAAATACATACATGTCACAGGTGGAGTGAAAAAACCCTTGAATAATTTCCTGGTTGTTGGAAGTTATGGAATATTATTGGCCCTCTGCCTCATCCAGATCCTCCTCTTCCCCATCCTCCAACTATATATCCACCTCGAACTCCTCGAGGTGAGTTGTATTGGGGTACCTGGTTATACTACACAGGTTTATACTGTGGTTGCACATTGTTGTATTGTGGTTGGGATTGAATGGTGGTTTCACCTGGTTCAACTGAGGTGCAAATTTCCCCATCATCGTCTCTTCTTTCACCTTGCAAGTGTCAAAAGTCCTTTCTCTCATTAGTTCCATTTTTCTACAATCCTTATCATCATGACACACTGATTTGCAAAAATTTCAATACAAACTTTTTGGTATTGTGCTATACTTTTGCATCATTGTACAACGATATGGATCATGCATATACGTCTTACAGATCTCAGACCATGGTCCTCTTGTTAGAGAGGGGTCTAGCACCCCTGCTTCCAAGTACTGCACAAAATTTGGACATTCATTCTCATGATTTCCTTTTGTCCTACATAACGTACACCAAACAACTTCTCTTTTCTCTTTTCCCTTATTTTGGTTCAGTTGAAAGGTTAGATTTTTCAGATCCTCCTTCAAATCCTCTATTGTTGGATATTTCTACCGATACTGGTTTTCTTCCAATCGCAAGTCTACTTGCAGATCATCTACCTGATTTTGGAACTTTGTTGTCTCAAAGGATACTTCAAGTGTGGTAACAGTGATTTCAAAAATAAGTGCCTATGTTGCATGTCAGTAATTGAATATTTCAACTTACCTTTCAGACGTTTGAACCTATGAACAATCTCCCAAACAGACTCACCTGGTTTCTTCTTGATTTCAATCATTTAATTCATGTACTGGTCTTATAATATTGTCTTCTAAAAATCATTTACCAGTAGATTTTTCACCTCTGTGACAGTCTTTGGTATTCCTTGTGGACTATTGACATCAAGGCTCATGTATTAGCCTAGCATGCGGTCTCTTAGTGTGATAGATAACTATGTGAGTTTTGTATCCTCATTTGTGATCTTCTTTGCTTCCCAGATCTTTTCACAGATGAATAAATTATTTTTAGGGTCCTCTGATGCCTCTTCTCAAAACTTTGGTAATCTGATTGTGGGATCTTATCCTTTCATTTTGAACTATGTTGAACTAATTCCTACAAGTGGTGTAGATAATTGGATGTTACTTCCTGAACTTGCCCCTCAATTGATTTTCCTTGATTGGACCCATGTCTTGTTTCTCCTCTTCCACTAAAATTCGGTTGTCTAAACGGTGGTGTTATTTGAGTTGTATTAGTTGCACATGGGGTTGTAGGTTCCACACTAATGGTGATCTAGACTGGAGTTACGCCTTCTTCTCCTGACCCTGGACCTCTTTTTTTCCTTTCGTATGTTGCGCGTAGTATTTCCTCAATCTTCTGCATAGCCTGAAGATCCTCTACCTCTTCTTCATTTCTCACCAAGCCCTCTCTGTCTACTATGTCCCTCTTCTAGTTATTCATCTTATATTGGTAGGGTCTTCCACTACACGTCTTTCTAGATTTTTCCATTATCTTCTTTATATGTTCATCTTCCATCATGATTAGTTTCATGGCCTCCTTCTGCTTCCCCTTATCCATCTCCTTGTCCATCTCTCAACCTCCTGTCAATGTTTCCCCTCTTCCCCATGCGTAGAGGTAAGTTTAGTTGTCTGATTCCATGGTCATCACACCTTTGTCATACAATAAAATATTGATTGAAGTATACAGTATTCTGATGTACCTACCTTTGGATCCCTTCAGAAAATCATACTCTCTAGTAGTGTATGACTTCACTGTATCTACTACAAAGTCAGTGATAAACCCTGCAACAATACCTTCTAACCAGAAATCTATTGTTTGCATGAATTTGTTATTAACTTTATGCAACTGTGCAATCTCCAAAGTATTCCATTCTAGTTGTCTGATTTGATTTGTAGGGTGGTTTTCCTTCAACCTCAATAACCACTCCTGCAAAAAATGCAAGAAATCACCGAAAAATACCTCATGCAAGTCGCTAAATACGTATTTGTCAAGATATTTGCATGATGTCAACTTAGGTTTTATGTTGTCCTTCTGTGAAAACTTGATGGGTGTTATATATGCACTAAAAACAAAGTAAAAACCCTCAATTAAATTGTCAAATTGGGGTAAGTAAACTTAGAGTTGTAGAAAAATATATGCCAAAGGTAGAAGGGATGGTAGGAGTATAGTCTAACTAATGAAGGTACCTATCTAAGGCTAATCTACTTAAGAAAAACTATCTAATGAGAAAACCCTACTAAGCAAATTGAAACTAGGTAACCTAAGTACTTTTTGGGCCAAGGATCGATGGATAGTTCTAAGAAAGCAAGTAAAAACCCTATGAAAAGCAAACTAGTTCATAACAATAAGCAAAAGAAAACTATTTAAGCATAATAATGAGCAACTAACAAAAGTAAACTATTTTAACTTGCCAACCTACATTCAATGATCAAATACCCTATGAAAGCAAGTAAATAAACAAGCAAGCAAAGAAACCTAACTAACCTACTAAAGCAAGTAAACAAGTAAGCAACGACAACTATCTAACCTACTAAAGCAATAGACAAATAAGCAAAGACAACCAACTAACCTACTAAAGAAAATAAACAATTAAGCAAAGACAACTAACTAACCTACTAAAGAAAATAGACAGCTAACTACTGCAAGGAATCAAATTAAAACTTCTCATTGAACAACTATATAGCCTAAGAGGCAAGTGGACTAAATTCTTAATTCAAAACTAGTTCTAATTCATGAAAGGAAATCTATTTAATTGAAAGCAAGAAGAACTAGCAACTAATCTTGAACCTATGATAAGCAAACTATTATCTAGTCTATCAAAGAAAATACTATCTATCCTACAACAACAATTAAACTATATTCTAAGCTATTAAAGAAAGAAAGCTATCTCTTTTGATATGAAAGCAAGAAAACCATCCTTTTAACCTATGAAAGCAAGAAAACTATCTTTAATCTATGAAAACAGGAAAACTATCTTTTAACCTATGACAATTCAAATATAATGTTGGTGGTTGTGTGGATGTCTTTACTGTCGGATGATATCTCGATGGCACTTGACAACAAAGGACAATTCAAGTGGTATAATCTCAACACTAATTTCAATGACAAAGTGAAAGGTATGGATTAAACAATCCAATGAGAATTTAGCCATGAAAAAACAATGTTAGATACCCTGCATATTCATATATTAACCATCAACAACATAACGAGATCATCATTGTACGTCTATACTATGTAAGCAAACTTCATAATTAAATTCAACCATTAACTAAGAATTATAATTGCAATTTAACTCTAGGAAAGAAATTACATAAATGAAACTATGCTATATCTATTCTAACAATTCAAACTGCAATAAGAAAATGCTTAAGAACACAAATTAAACTATGATATTGAAAAGCAAACTAACAACTACATTAACCAATGACTAATTAAACAAGATCTATCTAAAAATGAGATAAGAAGCTATAATTAAAAACTGGAATTAATTCTATCCATCCATCAAATCCTTCTCGAAGAGGACCCAAATAAAAACCCAGTTCTAGTCTAATTAAAACTCTGTTTTAAACTTGAATATAAAATCATAAATCAAAGCATAATCTAACATCTAATTGCGCATGGGGTTAGTTTAGGGACTTTCAAGTATGTTCCTAATCTATAAGATCAATGCATGTTAACACATATCATCATTCTAACCTGCAAAAGAGAATCACAACAATTAAACTACAACAAACTAATTAACACAATAAAAATGCATGTATAAAAAATAAAGAGAACAATTAAATTATGAAATGCAAAAACAAACACGAAGACAGTTACCAGA
Organism: Picea mariana; assembly: GCA_032191745.1. Taxonomy (NCBI): domain Eukaryota; kingdom Viridiplantae; phylum Streptophyta; class Pinopsida; order Pinales; family Pinaceae; genus Picea; species Picea mariana. Next base: position 13,228 of record JASDQU010946062.1, read on the forward strand.
CTATTGGTGGGACCCCTAGCAAGTCGTGGTCACTCTTTAAAAGCACACCATGAAGTTAGCAGACCGAATTCACCATAAAAACTCAAAAATGCAGTTCTGGCATAATCTGGCAATGTAAAAACTCAAAACAGAGTAAAATCATTTTTCTGTCTATCACACTGACAATTATAATGCTTTACTTATGTCTAACCACCTCGCTGGTATTTATAATGTTTACAGGACAAGTGGTCGACCACAGGAGGGTTGAACCACTTCTAAATTAGGCAAATTACAATAAATGATGCCCTAACTGATAAAACAGAGTGAGCCAATCATCTCCCTCTTGAAAAACTGAAACTGAGTTTCCGGATGCTCAGTAGCTAGAGGGGGAAATCATAAACAAAACCCACATTCTCGATTCTCCCATCATTGGCCACCAATACCATAACCGCCAAGTCACCCTCCATTTATGTGCAATACACAGTGTTGGACATAGTGTCGGATCAAGTGCCAGAACGAGTACTAGGAGTGTTGGATCAAGTGCCGGAAGCAGAAACATGGTGCATTTTTTCCCTGTAACACCATAAAAACGTGAATTAGATCTTGGTAATCATAAAACATGACGAATTATACTCAATATAATCATTAAACATGAATTACACATACCTAGTGTCGATCATACTGTTTTATCATGAAATTCTTCAAAAATCTCCTTTAAAATATGAAAAACACATATGTACATGTGACACAAGTATATAATAACAGTCATAAGAGTGATCATATCTCGGGCCCAAAAAAACTCAAGTTCATTTTTCTTTGACCATCTTTCAATATCCTCCTTCAGTGGATTCCATCGCTTGAGCAATCCCTTCTATGCTTTCATCCTCCATGATTGTGTTCCTCAGATCTCGTCCACTCAATCCTGTGCAATTCCATCTAGCAATGGAACAATTTTTTTGTTACTTGGGTTGACCCAAGTTCTGATCTTCAATAGGTTTCCAACAAAACCCTCAAAACTATTGGCCCTCCTGGTAAACTAGAAGGAAACATTGTGCATAGAGTGCACAACGTAATATCACCCGAGATAACTTTATGGGGGACTACAATACTCAGGTGTTTGTAGTCTAGGAATGAGTGGGGATGGTGTTTATATCCTTTTCCTTATCCATCATCATCATCATTAATCATTCATCTACTTCTATGATTCATTCACCTTTAAATCTATGCATGCATGTTGTTATAACAAGTTTTAACCATTAATTCTTGAACTAATGATTAATACAATAGTAAAAGAATCCATTAACAATCACATAGAACACAGTATTTTTCTGTAGTTCACCCCCTCTTGGGGCTACATCCACAAAGATCTGGATTCTCTGCTCTTTTATTTATTATGCTACAAAATTTGCACTGCACAGATTACATATTCAAGATTGCAATCAAAATGAGCGTAAGTAACCTATGGGAGGCTGAATAGATCACACCAACATCCTCATCCTATGACATAACCCTCAAACTCTATCTTATTCCACTCTACCAAAATAACCATACAAAACTCCCCACAATCAATAGCTTTTGAACGAACCCTTAACCTAGACCTCTTAGGTCTTTATCTATACTACTCTACTGGATTATATCGATTACAATATTTTTGAAAAACCTTAACCCTAACATAATTAGGCATGTCTGCATGCATGCCATGTTTCTTTTCCTCCTGCATGTTTCTTTTTCTTCTTTTTCTTCATCTTGCTTTTCTGCCTCCTAAGGCATGCGCTCCAAAAATAGACCTTTTCTTCAAAATTAGGTATGTGCCCAAAATAGATCCTTCTTCCCAAAATAGGCATGTGCCAAGAACTATTCAAGCATGAAATATGGAACATTACATACCCAAAAGAGGGTTAGTCCCGGGGCATCATGAATGGTCCATAAAAGTATTCCACGACATTGAAATTTATTCTTCCCAATTGGTTTACAGACGCCATACATAGTGATGCCCTCCCATAACTTTAGTAGCTCATCGATAAGAGGCTCAATATACACATTTGTATCTTTAACTTGGTACTTACCTAATTGTTTGAAATGACACAAAATCACTACCATGATATGTATATATACGTAAATAAATAAATAAAAGATATTGTGCAAAAAATGAGACAAATGAAAATTTTACATTCGAAAAATTAATGTAAACAAATACCTTGAACAATCATTGCCAACATTATGTGCTCCCTCTTTATTGACATCCAAGGAGGAATGTTATTGTTGATAACAAAAATAGGACACACTGAGTAAACAAATTGAAGCTCTCCAAATGGATTAACACCGTCAGCTTCCAATGAAATCCTAACATTATGAGGTTCATCTATAAATTATGTCCATTTTGCCTCAATTTCCATAAATTCATAACCATCTATAGGAATTCAAATAATTCCATCTTCAATTCTCTTTCATGCATGGTAATCCATAAACTGCGTTATGCTTTGGCACCTGAACAGTCACTGCAAACGTGGAATTATGGGAATATGCCCAAGAACCTTTCGAGGGACCATTTTTGTTGCTTGATCGGTTCAATATCTATTGATACCACATACCAGGAATTTTTTTCCGACGCATGTTGTCCATAATATATAATGTGATCATCAGGACATGCATTTATACTTTGATATTCCATTCCAATGTCTTTCATAATGGCATGTAAATCTCGATATGTGTGAGGCAAAATATTTGACAAGGGTAACAAAAACTCACCTAACAATCTAAAACATAAAAAATAAATAGTTAATGTAAAGAATAGTAATTGTAAATATTGCATTTTTATTTTACACATTAATTAACACTAAAAAATGAGGAAAAATTCAACCTTATGTATATGTGATGAAACATATTACATACCTTAGGATCTGTGTCATACAAGTGTTTGAAAAATTATTCATAACCTTTAACTTCACCAACAGCAATGAAGAGGAGAGAATATTTTATCTTTACCCTTTATAAAGTCATTTATTTTCCTTTTTCCATCAGAGGTTCATCATAAATACCATCACTATTGTCCCCATGATCCTCATCTGGATGACTGAATCATTCTTGGATCATTTGATTTGTCCCATCATCTTGAACTATGTTATTATTGTCATCTACTTCCATGGGATCATTAACATTATCTTCATTATCCTCTTCATGTTCCTCATCTTGTACAACATCATTTCTACTACTACTTGGTGCTTTCTGTAGAAAGTTAGGGAGCACATCTAACTATATAATTACAAACAATCATGAAAAAATAGTGCATGTATAAAACAATATAAAATTTTACAAATACAATCAATATTAAAACAGATAATGAATAGATGTATATAGTTAATTACCATGGGATGATATTCATTTGATCCCCCATCCATGTGCCCATATTTTCTACAATGTGGCTTAGTTGTTGCTATTAAAACTCTTTCAGGATGTCTAGTACAAAAAAATTTGCAAGGGAAATAACATTTACCATCACCCTTTTCACCCTCTTTAATTTTATTCCCACCTCTAATGTTTTCTGACATTCTTCCCTACATAAATATATTGATGATTATCTTATAAAATTGAGTGGTTTATAATAGAATATCTATTACATTTTTCTATTATAACATATGAAAAAAAATATGTTTTTTGTTCACTAAGAAGACCTTATACCCTTTTTGAACCGTTGTTGTTATAAAAAAATTGTCGCAACATCCCTAAAATACAACATATTTATATATTTTGTAATGTCGCAATTCCGACAATAGTTGACCAATTCAATGTTGACTTTGTCAAATAGTGGGAGACTATTAGAAGAGGGAAAAACCTAGTGCTAAAAATGTCTCTCTTGCGAAGAACATTTGATGTTGTCTCTCTTGTGACGACCTTTAGAAGATGTCTCTCTTACGACGAAGTTGAAATTACATCGCACTTGCAATGATATCAGGTAGGATGGAGAAAAAAAATAAAATTTTCCTCTATTTTTCGACAGTATGGTCCATTCTATCCATAACGTCGCAAGTAGATTGTCACAATTTTTCCAATATGTAGTAGTGGCTTATCTATTGGACACACTAACCACACTGAGAGGGGACGGTGAATCAGTGTCAGGCTCTTTTTACAACTCTTCTAAAACTTTATATAGCAATCACTTCAAAACATATTATACATTAGCTACGTGCATGTATCAACAACATTCATGAATAAGACTACAATAACCATCAACATAATAATCACAAAGAACACCATATATACGTTTATGATTTTTGTATTATGTGTTACAGGAGAATACAATATTTGGGTTTTATCAGCATCAAATGAAAAGAGAAAAACCTCCAAAAGAGCACCAACTCTCACTACAAGACCCAACTTGCAAATCTCAACACCAACTAAGAAGTGGAATCCAACCCTCAAGTACAATACCCAACTTGTAGACATAGTACAATCTTTCAACAGGTATGTGACATGTCTATACTCTGTCCCACACATGTACATGACCTTCCTATACTATCACACATGTATGTATGCATCCTTCCCTCTATCATCCTTCATACACCTTCAAAAAACTAGGGCATCCATTATTCTTCACTTCTAAAACTTCTCTTCTTCTGTCACATCCACCAATATCCAGTCACTACATCCAACCTGTCACTGCAACCAACCTGTGCCATACATACATCATCATACATATCCCTCAACCAAGTACAAGTAGCTCAAGGGTGTGAGCTATAGGAAATATATCAGAACTGTATCATACATTAGAGTGTTTCTCACTCAATCAACCAGCCAACATATACCATATCCAGATCTCACAACAACAACCATACCAAGAATGCCTCAAGAATTCACCATACCATGATAAAATCTAAGCATCAAAACATAATTTAATCATACCAGAACTTCTGCAATAGATATAAACCTATAGAATGTTTTCAAGGGAACTTGCTTCAGACTTCAGGAACCTAGCACCATCACCCACTCAAATCTTCATGAAATTTTCACCTGTACGGGACCTCCCTCTACTACATCCTGCATATACATGTTCCTTCCTTCAATGCATCCCACGTACGTACACAACCTTGTCTACTGCAGCTCATGTACATCTTTAGAAAACTAGGGTTTTTTTAACCTCTAAGACATTCATTGTCAAACGTCCTTGCTACCTCAGACTTGTCAAACTTCTAATGTATCCATGAGTACCTGCAATGAACCTTTCACCAAAAATAAATCTTCAATATACTCAAAATATTTATTCCATACGAGAATCTTGCTCTCTTATTTATACTCTCCAAGTATCTTCCTCTATGGGTTATCTGCTAACCAACTTTACCCAACTTCCTTCTTTTAGGGATAACCCATTTCTAACCACTTGTCTACTTACAACCACTTTATCCACAAATAGTAAGTTCTCCACTTCTAGTTGCAACTTGTTTATTTTTAATTATTTTCTTAATTCAACCACTTAACCCATGATTAACTCCTAGTTTCACCCACTTGACTAGTCAACTTCTTCTAGGAGTTTCTAGAATAATTTGACTTCTTTGACCTTCTAGGGCTTCTAGAAAACTCATGGGGGTTCTCCAACTTCACAATTCCATAACTCTCTAACCGTGAGGAGCTATGTGATTTTCCACATATCACTGGAAATGGCATGAAGAGCACTATTCATCTAGAATAGACGCACGTGCAAATTTACTTATCTTCATTAAATTATTTCTCAGCCAAAATTGGGTTCCTTAACCACACATCTAGGATGAATCAACCACTTAACCATTTGGAATTCACAAAGTGTCTTCCCATGAGGGATTTTACCATAAGGGGACCACTTTGTATTGCATCCTTTTGATTCTTCCTATCAACCTTGAACCATGACATGACATCAACCTTTACATCAATGACATCACTGATCAAATGATCCAATAATTAATACATCAATGATACAAACACATCATTATGAAAATACTTGAAATCAACCCTTTGACATCAATCCTTTGACATGAATTCCAACATAGTACAACAATCTCCCCCTTTGGTATTGATGGCAACACCAGCATTGATGTCAACACCAAACATTGATGGAAACACTTGGACATGACAATGTTCATTCTCCCTCTGTGGTCATCACTCCTAATCAATTTTCATCTCTCCACATAAATTTGACTATCTCTCCCCCTTTGAAATTAATGTAAAAGGGTCTATCTCTTTTGGGTTGCTCCCTCTAAATTCATTGTCATGTGGGTTTCTCTCCATGCATCTAATAAATCTCTCTCCCTTTGGCAAGGGAAATCACTCTGATGTAATATTGATGACATGGTTTTCATTCATCTCTCCTCCTGGGATAATGCCTCTACAACTAATCATGGGAAGAAGAATAACTCCCCCTATGGGTATGTCTCCCCCTATCTTCTCTGCAAGAATAATTATATTCTATCACTGCAATCTACTTCTGCTAGAAATGTTTTTTCTCTACCGAAACAATGATCAATTTCTTACCTTCATCAAGAGAAAAATGATCCTTGGACTTTTCCATGCATCATACAATGATCCATCAATCTGTACCTTCAACCAGTGCATCAACCATGCACCTAACCTGTATCACCAACCAGTGCATTAACTATGCATAACACAACATGTCACAACAATCTCATTAACCACATCAGATCTTATTTACCAATATCAATCACCAAGAAAAATCTCAACCATATGCATGATATCACCAAGATGTGCATCAACCAAGACTACTCATGTGCAATAAGTATATCCATACATATATGCCACATCATCCATGTGCCAACTAGAAAGTTCCTCTAACAATGTACAAAGTGTGTACCAATCAGTCATCATCCATAGATCAAGCTATGACTCATAAATATGTCATAACATGTGCCAACCATGCACATCATCCAAGTGGCATACCTCATATATCATGAAATGTATCTCACCCATATGCCAATAATATGTGCCATGTGTGTATCAACCTTGTACTTCATCCATATACTAAAGATATATGCCAATGTAACCAACAAGAGTCCTCTATCAATGCACCAATACCAATATCCTTATCAACCATACAACATGTCAACCATATATCTCAAACAAGTGTCATATGATTTTACAATCTATCATGAACTATGTGCGAAAGTATCCAATATATGTCTCACCAATGCATCGAACGTGTGCATCAAACAATATGTCAAGATATTCAACAAGTAGACCTCAATCATATATCACATCACTCTCAATTTTTCCATGAACTATATCACAAAGATGGCCCTCAAGTAGATTCCAATATCACAAAGATGTGCTAAAACCATCACCAACATGTACCAATGTATACCATCAGTATACCATCTCAGACCCTGCAAAAACATCAAACTGTGTTGCAACTCATCTGCACAACCCTCTTTTTGAGGCTTTCACCACATGTATGTGACTTCACTACATACATATCTCATATGTACGTGACTTTTCTTCAGGAAGAGCATCTATATATGTGATTTTTCCCACAGGATCCTGCATATACCTCAGAAAATGTAAGGCTTGAGCTTGCCTCATGGCTGCTATTATGTTCTGGTTCTTCAGTCTTCTTCATCCACTTATGAAGGTGTCTAGGTTTCTTTGTAGTTTTACTCTGAGCTTCCATCCTTTCAAAATTTTATTTCTTCCAAGTTACATGTGCTCTTCTTTCCATGTTATATGAATCACCTGTCATTGACTGTCTCCTTGAATTCTAGCAATCTCGATCTTTGTGGCCAAACCCACTACAGCTATAACATCTCATGGTGTGAAAATGAGCAGTAATGTGTCCCAATTGATTACATATCCATCATATTAGGGTGTTATGAAACCTTCCAATATCTTTACGCACATAATTTTTGCAATCCAAATCATTTTTACCATATTCATTACATGAGAAGTAGTGACCATGAAAAACATTTTCATACCTTTGCTTTGTTTTCCACTTTGAAGGTGTCTCTCTTCTATTCTTTTGGATTTTTCAATTTGGGTCCTTAGATTGACATTGATTTCTCTTGTTTATTTAAGATATTCAAGGATTTTTATAAGGTCATCATCTACTTTCTTATTTTATTCTTCTTGACTAATTAGTTCATTCTTTAGCTTCTTGATATCTTTTTTTTTTTCTTCTAATTGAGTCCTTTGCTTGTTTGTTTCACTTCCTTCTTGTTTCTTGAGTATCTGTTTTAGTGCCATGAAATGACTTTGGTACTTATCTTTGGCTTCCTTAGTAATTATTTCAAGATCCTCAAAAGTATATGAACCATCTTTTATTTCATTGCTAACTTCCTCTAGAACATCTATAACTGTATCTTTAAGCTTAAAAAATATTATTCATTTACAAGATAATTGTTAGTTGATTCTACACAAACTACATCTAGATCTTATTCTTCATTTGTAAGAGAACATTCAATATCATTGCATTTAGAATTATTGCAACCAAGAGAGTATTTACCTTCATTGATGACTGAGTATTGACATTTCTTTTGTAGCTTCAACCATAGGTCCTTGGAAAAGGTACACTTTCCTATGCTTTCTTTGACAAAACCTGAGAGTCCATTTAAGATGGTCTTGAATTCTACTGCATTATTCTTCTTTGCTCCAAATTTTGACTAATTCTTCGAAGGAGATGGTCCAACAATGAGTGTATCACCAAACAACTACTACTTTTGACTTCAAATACCCTTTCATATTTATTCTCCATGCCAAGTAATCTGTCTCATCAAAGAATGGAACTCCATCTACATGTTCATCCATTTGTGTGGCCATGGATCTCCTCCAAGCTTGTAAGGCTTATGATGAAGGCTTGATCTGATACCAATTGTTGGACATACCGACCACATTGAGAGGGGGGGGTGATTCAATGTGAGTCTATTTTTACAACTCTTCCAAAAATTTAGTTAGAAATTACTTCAAAACATATTATCCATTAGCTACTTTCATGAATAAGACTACTATAACCATAACCATAATAATCACAAAGAACACCAGATATATTTTTAAGATTTGTTTTAATATGTGTTATAGGAGACTACAATATCCGGATTTTATCAAGATCAATTGAAAAGAGAAACAACTCCAAAAGAGCACCAACTCTCACTACAAGACCCATCTTGTAGATCTCAACACCAATTGAGAAGAGGAATCTAACCCTCAAGTACAAGACCTAGCTTGTAGACAGAATATAATCTTCCAACGGGTATGCAACCTATCTATATTGCATCCCACGTATGTACATTAACTTCCTATACTGTCGCACGTGTATGTACACATTCTTCCCTCTGTCAGCATCCGTACACCTTCAGAAAACTAGGGATTGATGTCATTGGATCATGTTGTCATTGATGTCAAAGGAAAAATGTCTTGTCATAGTATATTGATGTAATGATTGATGTAGTATGTATTTTCAATGTTGTAAATGAATTTATGCCAAGGGAATTCATTGATATATGATGCATAGATGATTTCATGCATAGATGAAGATGGATTTATATGTTGTCATTGATATATGATGCATAGATGGATTGATGCATTAATGTATCGATCATTGCATCATGTGTTCATGCATAGAATCAATGACAAAGGGACAATTTTATAGTGATGTATTGTCATGGGTTATTCCAGTTGGATTGATGTAAATATGAATCATTATTGTCTTGTCATGGTTGATAGGAAGTACAAATGGATGAACACTAAAGTGGTTCCCTTATGGTGAAATCCCTCATGGGAAAACACTTTGTGGTTGAGTTATCCTATAAGTATGGTTAGGGAACCCATGCTTAATTGTGGAATAATGAGATTAATATTAGTGAATTTTTCAGTGTAACTATCCTAGGTGGATAATGCTTGTCATGCCATTTCTGGTGGTATGTGGAACGTCACATAAATCCCCATGGTTTGAGATTTATGGCCTTAAGAAGTTAGAGGACCCTCAGGTGTTGGCTAGAATCCCTAAAAGGTCAAAGAATTCAAAGTGTTTACAAAGAAGAAATTATTTAAATAATAAAGTGATGTGATAAAGTCAAAGAGGATTATTTAAATAATAAATCTAATGGAGAAATTTCCAAGTATGGAAAGTGGTTATAAATGGATTAACCCTAAAATAAGGAAAGCGGGTTAAATGGACAAGTGGCCATGTGAATAAAATGGATAAGTGGACAAAGTTGGATAAAGGTGGATATGTGAACAAATGGTTATGAGGATAAAGTGGATATGTGGATAAAGTGGCTTAGTGAATGCTTCTAAGGAAACTACTTGGAGAGTATAAATAAGAGGAAAGGGTCTATTGTAAAGATATATCTCTTGAGCATATATTGAAGATCTATTCTGAGTAAGAGAGTGATTGAAAGTTATCATGGACGCATCAAAGTTTCTGTAATTTTGAGATCTTGACGAAAAAAAATGGAAGTTCAAAAACCCTAGTTTCTGAAGGAGCATGAAGGCTACAATAAGCCAGAGCACGTACATACATGGGCTACAGTGAGGCAGGGTGCGTACACACGTGGGTTGAAGAAGATTAGAGCATTTACAGTTGAAGAAATTCATGGAGACTTGAGTGTGAGATGGTTCCAGTTTCCTGAAGAATGAAGAAAGTTCCAGATATGCATTCTATGGGCCTATATCTGCCATAGAAGTTCTGGTATGGTTGCATGATTGTTTTGATGGAGAATCTTTTTTATGGTATGGTGAATTCTTAAGGCATTCTTGGTATGGTTGTTGTGATATGGTTTTAGTGGTTCATTGACTGAGTAAGAAGCACTCTTATGTTTCAATAGTGATATGGTTTCCATAGTATACTCGTTACTTATACATGATTAAGTATCATTTATAGTGTATGGTTGAAGAACATGAGTAAGTTGTTGGATAACATAGATGTGTTGTGATTGGTTATGGTACAGATTGGATAGTGAAAAGCAGAAGTGGATGTGACAGAGGACGTAGAAGATCTGAGTTTTATTGGAGAGATAAAACCCTAGTTCTTAAGGAGGCACATGCAGGCTATTGTGAGCCCAACCATGTACAAATGTGGGTTGCACTATTGGTAGGGCACATACATACGCGTGTTTCACTACTGACAAGTCATGTACCTATTGACAGAATGGTATCTATTGAGCATTGAATCCTTTTCTCAGTTGGTGTTGATTTATGTAAGTTGATTCTTGCATTTCAGAGTTGGTGCTCTTGCAGAGTTGATACTCTATTCAGTTGTTGTTGATAAACCCAAGGATTGTCATAACAAAAAGAAAAATTTTCATACATATTGTGTTCTTTGTGGTGATGGCTTATTGATGATATATGTTGTTGTTATTTGTTGCTTATATATGTTCACATACAAATGGTTATAAATGATAGTAATAAATGATTAGTAAATGATGATTGCTAATTGAAGAGTTTTTTTTAAGGGAAGTTGAAAAATATCCCTACACTGATTCACCCCCCCCTCTCAATGTGTTCGGTGTGTCCAACAATTGGTATCAGATTGGGCCTTCACTATAAGCCTTAACAAGCTTGGAGGAGATTCATGGACACACAAATGAATGATGAAGTTCCAATCCTTGATGAGGAAAATTATTCAACATCGAGAATATAAATGAAAGTGAATTTGAAGGAAAAAGGAGCAGGTGTTTGAAAAGGAGCTATTGGTGGATTAGTTCCCTTAAAGAATAAGTCAAATTTTTCAGATCAAAAGGAAGAAAAGAAGAATGATGCATTGGCTCTCAAGACCATTTTCAATGGACTATCAAGTTTTATCAAAGAAAGCATAGGACAATGCACTTCCACCAAGGATCTATGGCTAAAGATAGAGAATACATACCAAGGCAAAAATGAAGACACTAAATACAAATCCATCAAGAACAATGAAGGTAAATAATCTCAAAAATCCTCTTATTGCAATGATTCTAAATGTGATGAAGTTGAATGTTTCTCTACATTTGAAGAAGAATATCTAGAAATAGTTTGTGTAGAATCAAATGATAATTATCCCATGGAAGAAGTAGAAGAAGAACTTTCAAATCTTAAAAAGAAAGTTGATTGGGGTCTATATGAATACAACTATGACTATAGTTATATAGACTATAGCTATCTTTCAGAGAAAATTAAAAGGTTTCTTGAAAAGAATCAAAATCATATTTTGAAACTAAAGAAAATGCTCAAGGAACAAGAAGAAAGTAAGAGGTCTCAATTAGAAGAAAAAGAAGAAGAGATAAAAAGACTAAAGAATGAAATAGAAGAAAACAAGAAGGTAGAAAATGAGAGTAGCAAAATTATTGAAGTTAATATCCATCTCATGACCCAAATTGAAGAAGCCAAAATGGTAGAGGAACTACTAAAGAATCGAGTAAATGAAAAGGAAGAGTTATGTCATAAGTTGGAGGTTGAATTTGTTGATCTTAGAAATAAAGTAGAGAAGTAAAACAAATTAATGAATAGCTCTACAATATTGAATGAAATCTTGGATAGTCAAAGATCACCAAATGATAAATCAGGTCTTGGATACAACAAAGAAGCTACACATGTTGAAGGAAGCACCTCAAAGAGGCTTGATGTAAGTCCCTCATTATCAAAAGATGGAAATAATGTTGCAATTCAACCATCTACACAAGGGAAGGAAACTTTCAAAAGAACAAAGAAAGGAAGACATCAAGAAGCCATGTTTACACCTCAAAGAAAATTCAAAAGAGATACACCTTCCAGATGGACACCAAAGAAAAGGTATGAAAATGTTTTTCATGGTCACAGTTACTCATGTAATGAATATGGTCACAAAGATTTGGAATGCAGATGTTATACAAGGAGAGATAATTAAAGACTTCATAACACCCTAAGGTGTTGGAGATGTAATCAAGCAGGACACATTGTTGTTCATTGTCACACCATGAGATGTTATAGTTGTAGTGGATTTGGCCACAAATCCTAGGATTGTTGGGACACAAGAATACATTCCATGATGAGGACTTCATATAGCATGACAAGAAGAACACATGAGACTAGAAGATAATACAATGTTGGAAATATGGAAGCTCGAAGCTTAAGTCCTGAGAAGCTGGGACACCTTCAGAAGTGGGTGAAGAAGACTAAAGAATCAAAACATAATGGAAGCCCTAAGGCAAGCTCGATCTTGACTTCCTATAAAGAGCATGTTGGTTACATTGGTAAAATTTTCTTACATACACAATATGACCTATAAATAGGTCATGTACATATGTGATCCATCTGTATAGTAGGTCGCGTACAGGTGGTAAAATCCTTGGAAACTAGGTTGTGCATATGAGTTGCAACATGGTATGATGGTATAAATTTGTGTTGCAAGGTCTGACATGGTTTGTTGTAGGTTTTCATGATTACATGTTGGCATACATAATTTATGTATATATGGTGATGACATATGGTTGAGTGTTGAAAGATTATCTTGGATGGATAGTACTAACCCTAGAGTGTGCATTCAGGCCTTTCTATGTTGAGGATCAATGTTGGTTGTGACAATGAAGTTATGAAAATTTGGTTATGAGATATATCATGATGATGATAGCTAGACATATCATTGATATATTGAGGCACACTTCTAGTACATGTATTTTTGGATGCCTAGTATTTGTTGTAGTGAATGGTGGTTAAGGGAGATTTGTTGGGGTACATGGATGATACATATTTGACTTCCATTGATATATCTTATGATGTATTGTTAGAAGCATATTTGTTGGATATATTGGTGCATGAATTTGGCATGTGGTTGAGCTACATATTGGTACATGTAGTTGATGAGTTGATGAGGTGGTTATATTGTACATCATTGATGAATCATAGCTTGATCTATAGTTGATGCATGTTTGGTACACTTTTGGTACATTGTTAGAGGCACCTGCTAGCAGTATGATTGGCACATGGATTATGGTTGATATGGCATACATGCATGGGAATACATCTTGATTGTAGTACATCTTGTTGAGGTTTTGTGAATGGTTGATGAAATTTCTTGGTAAATATGGTGATACATGTTTAGTGAAATGTTGATGCACTCATAGAAGGTATATGTTTGTGGGTGATAATACTTGACTAAAGTACATCATTGGTATTTCTTGTTTAGCATATAATTTGGTACATTATGTATGATATGATATAGTTGAGACACTTGTTATGATGCTTGAGGATTTAGATGCATGGTTGTGGCACTTGGTTCATGGTAGAGGCATATCACGAGTGATATGACACTTGTTTGAGGCACATGGTTGGCATGTTGGTAGAGGCATATGGTTGGTACAGTTGGCACATGTTCTTGGCATATGGTTGATACACTTCATTGATGATATCTTATGGAATATTGTATGGTATTGATGTACATGGTTGATGTACATAGGTGTTGTGCATGGTTGGCACACAATATAGCATAGGATGTACATGGTTGATGTACATGGGTGTTGTGCATGGTTGGCACACAATATAGCACATGATGTATTGGGTTGATGTTTTGTTCATGATTATCTATTCATTTTTGACATATATTTTTCTTCATGATGTATGGTATGGCATGAGTTTGATGCATGGACAGGTCCAAGGATCGTCATACAAAGAGCATATCATTCTTGGAGCAGTTGATCTATGTTATGGGTGAGGAATAGCATTTGCAGCAGAAGCATATTGCAGTGGTAGCATATTGTCCATGTTGCAGAGAAGATAGGGGGAGACATACCAATATGGGGATTCATTCTTGTTCCCATGATTCCAAGAGGAGAGATTTATCATATGTAAACATAAATACTTGGAGAAAGAGCACAAAGGCATGGTTCCAGGGGGAGCGATGGTCACATAGGGAGCATGGGTGATATATCTTCAGCATTACATTAGAGTGATATCCCTTGTTCAAAAGGGGAGAGATTATTCATAATAATATCAAAGCATCTAGGAAAGGGGAGCAACCCCAAGGAGAGTTCAGGCAGGGGGAGCAGCCCCAAGGAGAGAACTACCATTTTCCATTGATGTCAAAGGGGGAGAGATAGTCACATTGATGTGATTGAGATGACCATTGATGAAGAGAAATTCCATGTCTACATGTTTCCATCAAAGATTGGTGTTGACATCAATGTTGGTATTTCCATCAATGCCAAAGGGGGAGATTGTTGGATCATGTTTTTATTGATGTCAAAGGAAAAATGTCTTGTCATAGTATATTGATGTAGTGATTAATGTAGTATATTGATGTAAATGAATTGATGTCAAGTGAAGTCATTGATATATGATGCATAGATGTTGTCATTCATATATGAATATGGATCTATGTGTATTCATTGATAAATGATGCATAGATGGATTGATGCATTAATTTATTGATCGTTGGATCATGTGGTCATGCATAAAATCAATGACAAAGGGACAATGTCATAGTGATGTATTTTCATGGGTTATTCTAGTTGGATTGATGTAAAGATGATTCATTATTGTCTTGTCATGGTTTATAGGAAGTACAAATGGATGAAATCTAAAGTGATCCCCTTATGGTGAAATCCATCATGGGAAGATGCTTTGTGGTTGAGTTAACCTATAAGTATGGTTAGAGAACCCATGATTAATTGTGTAATAATGAGATAAAGATCAGTGAATTTGTCAGTGAAACTATCCTATATGGATAGTGCTTGTCATGCCATTTTTGGTGGTATGTGGAACGTCACATAACGCCTCATGGTTTGAGAGTTATGGCCTTACGAAGTTGGAGGACCTTCATGTGTTGTCTAGAAGCCCCAAAAGGTTAAAGAAGTCAAAGTGTTTACAAAGAAGAAATTATTTAAATAATAAAGTGAAGTGATAAAGTCAAACATAATTATTTAAATAATAAAGTTAATGGAGAACTTTATAAGTATGGAAAGTGGTTATAAATGGATTAACCCTAAAATAAGGAAAGTGGGTTAGATAGACAAGTGGCCATGTGAACAAAATGGCTAAGTGGACAAAGTTGGATAGAGGTGGCTATGTGGACAAATGGTTATGTGGATAAATTTTATATGTGGATAATGTGGCTTAGTGGATGCTTCTAAGGAAGCTACTTGGAGAGTATAAATAAGAGGCAAGGGTCTCTTGTAAAAATATCTCTCTTGAGCATATATTGAAGATCTATTCTGAGTAACAGAGTGATTGCAAGTTCTCATGGACTCATCAAAGTTTCCATAAGTCTGATATCTTGACGAAGAAAGTTTCAGAAGTTCAAAAACCCTAGTTTCTGGAAGAGCACGCGGGATATAGTAAGCTAGATCACATACATACGTGGGCTACAGTGAGGTGGGGCATGTAGACACGTAGGATGAAGGAGATCAGAGTGTGTACAGTTGAAGAAATTCATGGAGACTTGAGTGTGAGTTGGTGCCAGGTTCCTGAAGGATGAAGCAAGTTCCATATCTGCATTCTATGGGCCCAGATATGCCATAGAATTGTTAGTATGGTTACATGATTGTTTTTATGGATACTCTTGATTATGGTATGGTGAATGCTTAAGGAATTATTGGTATGGATGTTATGATATGGTTTTATTGGTTCATTGAATGAGTAAGCAACACTCTTATGTTTCAGTACTGGTATGGTTTCCATAGTATAATGGCTACTTATACATGATTAAGTAGCATTCATAGCATTTGGTTGAGGAGCATGAGTAAGTTGTTGGAGAGAACAGATGTGTTGTTTATGGTTATGGTACAGATTGGATAGTGACAGGCAGAAGCGGATGTGACAGATGATGTAGAAGATCTGAATTTTCTTGGAGAGTGAAAACCATAGTTATTAAGAAGGCACACACATGATGTTGTGATCCAGACAGTTTACATATGAGAGTTTCACTATTGGTAGGGCGTGTACATACTCTTACTGCACTGCTGACATGTCGCATACCTGTTGACAGATTGGTATTTGTTGAGTATTGAATCCTATTTTTAGTTGGTGTTGACTTATGTAAGATGATTCTTGCATTGCAGAGATGGTTCTCTTATGGAGTTTATACTCTATTCAGTTGTTGGTGATAAACCCAAGGATTGTAGTCCATAATAAAAGGAAAATTGTACATACATCTTATGTTCTTTGTGTTCTTTGTGGTGATGTCTTATTGATGATATATGTTGATGTTATTTGTTGTTGATATATGTTCACATACAATTGGCTATAAATGACAGTAATAAGTGATGAGTAAATGGTTGAAAAAGATCCCTACACTGATTCACCCCCCCCCCTCTCAGTGTGATCGGTGTGTCCAATAGAGGAATCCAAACGTCAAGTACAAGACCCATCTTGTAGACATAATATAATATTCCAACAGGTATGCAACCTATCTATATTGCATCCCACGTATGTATGTTACCTTCCTATATTGTCACACTCGTATGTACACATCCTTCCCTCTGTCAGCATGCGTACACATTTAGAAAACTAGGGCTTCCATTATTCTGCACTTTTGAAAATTATTTTCCTCTATCACATCCACCAGTATTCTATCATTGCATCCAACCTGTCATTGCAACCAACTTGTGCCATACATACACCATCATACATATCCCTCAACCAAGTACAAGTATATCAAGAGTGTCATATATAGGAACCATATCATAATTGTACCATACATTATAGTGCTACTCACTCAATCAACTATCCAACATCTACCATATCCATATATCACAACAAAAACCATACCAAGAATTCCTCAAGCATTCACCATACCATGAGAAAATCTAAGCATAAAAAAAACATGTAATCATACCAGAACTTTTGTAGCAGATCTGAACCTATAGAATGTTGTCCAGGGAACTTTCTTCAGACTTCAAAAACCTGGCCCCAACATCCACTCAAATATTCATGACATTTTCACATGTATGTGACCTCCCTCTATTGCATCCTATGTATACACGTGTCTTCATTTACTGTAGCCCATGTACAACCTCAAAAAACTAGGGTTTTCTGAGCCTCCAAAACTTTCACTGTCAAACTTCCTTGCTACCTCAGACTTCTGAAAATTCTAATGTTTCCATGAGTACCTACAATGAACCTTTCTCCAAAAACAGATCTTCTATATGCTCAAAATATTTATTCCATAAGAGATCCTTTCTCTCTTATTTATACTCTCCAAGCAGCTTCCTCTAGGGGTTATCTTCTAACCAACTTTACCCAACTTCATTCTTTTATGGATAACCCACTTCTAACCACTTGTCCACTTACAACCACTTTATCTACAAATAGTAAGTTCTCCACTTCTATTTTCAACTAATTTAATTTTAATTATTTTATTATTGAAACCACTTAACCCATGATTAACTCCTAGTTTCACACACTTGACTAGTTAACTTCTTCTAGGAGTTTCTAGAATAATTTGACTTCTTTGACCTTCTACGGATTCTATAAAAATCATGAGGGTTTTCCAAATTCACAATACCATAACTCTCTAACCTTGAGGAGTTATGTGACGTTCCACATATCACCAGAAATGGCATGGAAAGAACTATCCATATAGAATAGTCTCACATGAAAATTTACTTATCTTCATTACAGTATTCCTCAATNTCCTTAACCAGACATCTAGAATGACTCAACCACTTAACCATTTGGAATTCTCAAAGCATATTTCCATGAGGGATTTCATTGTAAGGGAACCACTTCGGAGTTCATACTTTTGGTTCTTCCTATCAACCATGAACCATGACATGGCATCAATGATACAACTTCCATGACATGACATTGACCTTTTGTTAAGTACCAAATATCTTAATACAAAAACACCACAACTGATATAGAAGAACAATATAGAAAATCACAACTTTATTATTACCAAACCCTTGAGGTAAGGCAACACCATATAATGGATCCTATTATGGAAGGGATCCTCTCCTGTTCACTTGCCTCTTCGAGGGGGCATCCTCCTATTGAGCTACCGCTCCAAA
>JASDQU010946062.1:33529-60701 GCA_032191745.1 Picea mariana
GAGGTTCAAGCAATGTAATGAAACATGAAGAGAAGTATTGTATTTGGAGTGATAGCTCAATAGGAGGATGCCCCCTCGAAGAGGCAAGTGAACAGGAGAGGATCCCTTCCATAATAGGATCCATTGTATGGTGTTTCCCTACCTCAAGGGTTTTCACTGTTTCTCTTGTTCATGTTATGGTGAATGGTTTATGGTTTATTCTTGGTATTATTGAAGTATATTTTCAGATCTGATATAGGTACTTAACACCTTTACATCAATGACATCAATGACCACATGATCCAATAATTAAAACATTAATAATACAAACACATCGTTATGAAAATACTTGACATAAACCCTTTGATATTAATGACAACATAGTACAACATTATCACCCAAAGTTAGATGGGAAAACAAAGAGGACTAACAAAATCAATGAAGACATGCTCAGAATGTATGTGATGGACCATCCATCAAAGTACGAAGACCGTATCCACTTAGTGTAATTTTCTTACAATAATGGGTATCAAGACTCATTAAAAATGATCCCATTTGAAGCTTTGTATGGCAGGAAATGTAACACACCAGTGAGTTGGGATAACCCAATAGACAGAGCCATCATTGGGACATAATTGTTAAAGGAAATGGAAGAGTAAATGGTAAAGATCAGGAAGAATTTAAAGGTTTCCTAGGATAGGAAGAAACGTTATGTAGATAAGAACATAGTTTTTAGAGATTTTAAAGTGGGTGAACATGTTTTTCTCAAAGTGAAAGTGAAGAGAATTTTGATAAGATTGGGTTGCTTCCCAAAATTTGCAGCAAGATATTGTGGTCATTTGAAATATTAGAAAAGATAGGGATAGTTGCATACATGATATCATTTCTTGAATCCATGATAGTACATAATATTTTTCATGTGTCATTATTAAAGAAATATGTTCCTAACCCTAACCACATAATTAATTGGACTATGATCCAAGTGGAAAACGAAGGGGATTTTCGGGTGGAACTAGTGGGCGTCTTGGACCAAAAAGTAAAGGTGCTCAAGAGAAAAACCATAGGGTTGGTAAAGTTCCAATGGACCTACTACAGTCCTAAATATGCAACATGGGAGCATAAAGAAACTATGAGAGAGGAATACCCGCACATTTTTGTCAATTTAGAGGAAAATGAAAGATAAAATGCAAGACTCCATTTTGCGAAACTAGAGTTTTGAAACCACATTTCATATTCCTAGCCAAACTATGATGGGGGCCTTAATAAATGAATGGAACATTCCTTGGGTTAGCCCTGATAAATCAATGGTGCATTCCTTGGGTCAGCAGGTTGAGAGGAACACAATATTTTTCTTGGAACTATTGTTGGAGTTGTTAAATTGCAGAATTTTATTTCTTAAAGTATTGTGATGTAAAATTGTATATGTATATCGACATAGTGTGCACCGAGGAAGGCACACAATTCTATGGGACAGGGAATGTAACATCCCCACTATAATCCTTGTTTTAATTTATGCATAATGTAGATATAAATATGGCTATGGCCAAGTGATGTAATATGGGAATTGTATTTCTGATTTTCAATGAAAATAATGTGATACCGTCTGCTAGGAATATGGACAGAGATGGGGGATGATTTATCCACAAGAATGATGGAATTCATAAGAGTGTATAAGAGGTATACAAGGATGAAATTAGTTATGGTTATTAAATCAACCCATATTTCTCGATTTTAGTACCATTGGGGATAACTTATATTTTCTAGTTGAGTGTATGAAAGCCCATTCATTAAATATGTGTCAAGGGTGGGTGTAGATGTGAAATCCACAGTTATTGGAAGCATGGGGTTGTTTTACAATCAACATTACGTAGACTGAGAATTCAACTATCTTGGGAGAATAGAGAAAATTCTTATAGGAGGAGAATAGGAATTTTTTAACATTGAGTTTTGCATGAACAACAAGGGGACAACAAGGAAAAATAAGGGTGGAGCTAAACCAAGAAAGATAGGAAACATCTGGAGCATGTTTGAGCATGTTTTGAGCATATTAGAGCTACAAATTGAAGATCCATGTTGGTGGTCCTAGAGACTGAACTCCTGGGTGAGTCTCACTAAAAAAATAAGTGTTATTGTTATTTTTCTTAGTAGTATTCATGGAAGTGAGTTACCTTGAGTTCCTAGTAGAGATATTCTTAGTTACATGCGCTAGAGAGAACTTGATAAACAAATGGGATGCCTAAGGTACTTAGATGAGTGAAGGGGTACATTCCTTGGGTTGGGAAGGTCGAGAGGAAGAGAGTTAGAGGAATTTTGGGATAGTTGTAGGAAAATACCAGTGGGTTGTGGGTTATTTATCTATTAGGAGTGTTGGTTTACTATGGGCTGACCCAGGTTCTAAATACAATATTACCAAAAAACCCTTCTACCATCGGCCCTTCTAGATACTAGAAGGAAACACGATACACAGAGTACACCGCTCAATCTCACCCGAGATGGCTTCTATCGGTGGTCGCAGGACTCAGATGTTTGTAAACCTAGGATGGGATGTGTATCTCTTAGAGGCATTTAACCTACTTATTTTCAAAACTCAAACCCTCATTAGATCTCATTCTAGACCATTGTCACAACTATTCTAATAGGACTTCATTAACCATTATAAAACCAGTTGTTCAATGACAAGCATTTATCTAATGGAACCCAATATTCTGATCTAAAAACTAGCTATAACATTCATTTATTTAGTGTTATTCTATAGACTCCATGAGCTTATCCTTATTTTGCAATGTTCATTCCTTTTTCCTATAACATATTCATCATACAAACTCATTAAAGAAACTACAATCAAAGAAATTGCATACGGTCACATAAAACACATATATATCTTGGTTCACCCCCCCTGGGGCTACGTCCACAAACATTTGTCGCTTGGGATATTTATTCATATTCTCCACAAATGTAGTGTTGTGCACTATAAAATTCTTCCTCCATTACATTTGATATCCACGAATCGCTAAAGTCTCTCAAAAAGATATTCTACTCAACCTAAAAAGACCTATTACAATATCAATAATACATATGTCAACCCAAAAGGACAACCATACGGAAAACAACAACAACAACCCTCTCATCATCATAATACATTCTACTTATAAAAAACTGGGACAAATCCCTTACAAAAACCCTAACCCTAAGTGGATTAGGTTTTTCCACTTTCTCCTTGACTTAATCTTGGATGCTCCTCAATCCAACCATTTGTCTAAGTCAACGTGTGTCCACTTTCCAACAGCTCTACGACAACTTGTCCAATTTATAACTATTTTCTCAGTGCTTCTTATTCCTCTTTTCCCGACACCGCTTTTCCTTTATTTTTGACATGCTCCCCTATTTTCCAGCGTTGCTTTAATTCCTTCAAAACTTCTTCGATTTTTCCCAAAATTGGCCTGCGCCAACAAGGGGACTGTTATGGACACCCTTCTCTTGTGGTTACTAGCCCCAGCTCGGAGGTCAATTCTTTTGATATTTGGATTAGTACATCTATGGTTGGGTGGAACATCCTTCCCAAGCAGCTGGTTGGACAAACATTTTAAAAGGTAAGTGTTTAAATTTTTTTGGAGTTTGTCTTCTAATTTTTAGGACTATGTTTTTACCATATGCATGAGAATGTTTTTTATGTGTTGTTGTACATGATTATTTGGGTTGCATTATGTTCATTTGGAGTGTTCTAGATGAATTTAGTAATGGGTAATAATTTTTAGTTCAAAATGTGTTCAATTCGTAGCTAGTAAGCTAAAGGAATTAATTAGCAGAAGTAATTTTGATTTTATGTGTTGTTATGCAAGTAATGTTCACTAGTTGAGCCAGGGAATGATAGAATACATTGAGGAATATTAGAAATTTTCATCCAAAGTAAATATACACTTTTATTTTTCTGAGGATTGTATACTCATGACCATCATCGAAGATCACTGAATCCTTGGAAGAACAAGGTGTGCACTCTATCAACCAGTCATTCTTATTGGTGAAATGATGTGGTGCACCTAAATCAATGAACCAAATAGATGAACTGGGTTGATATTCTTGTCTTGTTTCCATAAATGCATATAAGGCCAACTCCTTCTCATATACATTCTCTATGACATGATCCCACGAATGAGGCCCTCCCTTGCTGGTTTTTTGGTTATCCAAACTCTTTCTACAGTGCTTCTTAATATGGTCCTCATTGCCACAATAATGGAATTTGATGGTCTTATGATCCTTGGTGACATCATCACAATTTATATATCCTTTCTTCTTGGCTCATTTATGTTTTCCCTTTAATTTGGAAAAAAAGGCTTTCTCGGAACCCTTTTTCTCATGGCTTCTACCAAATCGTTTCTTCCATTTGTCTTGTTATAAGAGATTATTACAAAGCTCATCAAACTTGAAGTCAACATTCATGGAAATGATGTTTAAGGTCTCAATAAATTTCTCATAACCACATGGTAAACTTTTTAGTGTGATTACCACCATGTCTTCCTCATGCATCTTTTGATAAATGGCCATCAATTGTTCTTGTATATCTTTGATCTTGAGAAAATTCTCCTAGAGGGATGCATTCTCATCCATCTGTCAGAAATATTGTTGTCATTGATGTCAAATATAGGGAGATCCTACATATGTCCAACATAAATAGTATAAGCCTACATGTGTCAAATATAAAGATTGCAAGATGGATATTGTTGAAAGTATTACTTTTGGATTTTTGATGATCAATTTGGATACCCTATCTTTAAAGTCATTTCTTACCCAGTGTACCTAGTGTTATCACTCTGTAAATTTCCTTGGCTATGGAGGAAAGTCAAAGAGGTAACCACAAACCAACTTGCAAGGTGGAAGATATCCCTTCCAACCCAGAGAGGGCTCTCTCTTTATAGCTCAGTCAAAAATAGCAAGCTATATAATCAGTACAATGTCTAAATCATTGATGAGGATAGGTTCAAAAATGGGGTTTGGTTGGGCAAGAGGAAAAGGACCATGTTGGGAAATGGAGTCAATCTTTGAAATAAAATGAACACAATGTCTAGTAGGTAGAGCTCTCAAGGAAGCAAAGGCTAGGTAGTTGATGAAATTCCAGTTTTATAACGTATTGTGATAGGATGGAAATAAGAGGAAACACATAACAACAATCAAAGCACCATGAAATATGAATTATGATGAGTTAAGAAAGAAAAAAAAAATTTTAATTGCTTGAATCTAAAGCACCATTTAGATGAATTTCAGACCCTTTGATATCCAATTTAAACATATGAAAAGTTGCATATGAAAAGGTAAATTAAACTAGAATAACACACATGAAAGGAAGCACATACTTCAAGTCATCACCACAAGAATATTTGGTATGAAAAAGCTCTGGATATCTGCACTTGTATTTCATTCAAATTCAGAAATTTGTGCAATGATCAGGTAAGATTTGTCCTTTTTGTTTCTTCCCACCTCTTGGACCTCTCTCCTCTTTCAATATATAGAAAAATATAGCAAAATATCATAATCTATCCTAAGGGGGTTGAAATCCATCTTTTTCCAAAGATAGAAAGATGTTACAATGCTTTAGGGATAAGATATTTGCAAAACCTGTCTATATCTTATTATCTAGGATCTGATATTTTACTCACTAAAAATGTGCCAAATGAAGATAAAATCATGGGATATGATAGGAGAATATCCAAACTTCAATATACATATCAGTTTTGGATCAACCTTGCAGATTCGGAGGTCCATCAAGTCGAATATCAAAAGATTCTAGAACTATGTCAGCAAGTCTCGCTTGGTGAAATTATGGAAAATAGGCCTCAAAGGTCATTTCATATCTTTCAAATAATGACTCCTGTGTAAAAACTGAGTGGTTTTGTTATTTTTTCCTTTCTTGACAAAAAAAACTTTCCGTTTTCAAATATTATTTTCCATCTTCTCCGAATATGTGCCCAAATATGATGACTAAAACGGAAAAACATTAAATGCTGAATTCTAGAAAAAAGGGCTATAAAGATTCATTTAAAGCCCCCAAAGTATGATACCTGTGTGAAACCCAAGAGAGGTTTTTGTTATTGAGTTCATTTCTGACAAAAAAATCTCTGGGTTTTTCCAAAATTCTCTCCACTTGGTCATAAAATTATCTTGAATTTTACCACTAAAATATCATTTGTGTAGCCTGCACACTGTGTAACTACAACCTACATCAGTTGTGTAGTGTGCCCTGCAGACTTTGCGTAGCAAAACTATTTTTTACACTTTGTCCACCTTTGTCTAACTTTGGATGATATATGATTATGGATGATCATGATGGTGGCCTCATGATGATGATAAGGTTTCCTATAACCCCTTCAACCTTCCTCAAAATGTTATTTGCCTCTCAAAACTTCAAAACCCTAATGTGCCTTAATATTGCATAGATTGAATCCCAACTACATCTGATTGTTGCCCTATTTTTTCTAATGTATTCTCATTGACTATTTCATCATCACTCACCTTTATGATCTTTGAGTGCACCGTTGAATGATTTGACAACTTACACAACAAACTTGCGTAGTGACCTTGGATGAAGGATTTGCAAGTTGCAAAGAGGAGAAACGATGCTTGGAGAGTTTTTTGCATGAAAAATGGAAGGGGAAATATATGCATAAGCTTATAAAAAATTATTTGAAATGTGATTTGACTATTTTGGAGTGATATGACAATTTTTATAGCGCCCAAGAACTTGCACAGCATGTGTATTTTTTGCAAGTCAAGTACCATATGAATTTGAAAGATATCGAATATGCCATAATAACATTTGATGACTCTTTTCCTTTCATAATGTGTCATAATGTTCCATGATATACACAAAAAACCATTCCACCTAGACTTATGAAATGTTGTTTGATGGAGTATAGCAATAATGACCCACAAACCTTGAAACAACTCATGAGATACAACTCTTTGACCAACCTCTAACTCAACCTTGAAAATAATGACACTTACATTTGGCTCCAATGGGGATGTTTTCCTCCCTGTGAGTTAGGAAAGAATAGTAGACTAGGTGCCTTATCCAATGGGATGTTCCAACCTCAACATTGTAATCTGCAAATTGACCTGCAACCTGCTCCTTTCAAACTGAAACCAAACTGTAACCCAAACTGAAAATGACAACAGTCAACTATAAACTGGAAATTGAATTGAAAGCGCACTACTGAAAAAGATGCTCAGGGTGCTGAGATTATTCAGGAACACTCCTACCTACCCTAAGTTGATCCATAAATTTATCATTCAAGTGAAATCATAGATCTAGTGAATCCATCCAAGTGTTTTGTCCATAATTTGAGCTTTTCGCATGTCCTTCCTCGGAGACAAAATAAGAAACCTACTTATTGGAAATTAATTTAAAAACTTGCAAACAAATTTGAATTTGAAAAAAATTGAGAATTTGGGGCTTCTTGCTGACTCCAAATAAACTGCAAAAGGATCCTTATAGGAAAACAAATTTATGTCCAAACATTGCTCAATATTGTCACTCTGATGTGTGACCCCTCCAACTTTGTTTTTTCCTTCATGCAAATCTAATTGATAGTTGTCATAAAAGGGATGAAAATATGCACTAAATTATTGCACTGAAACTCCTGCTGGAAAAAAATACAGAGCTGATTTGGACATTATCTTATCTTTAAACTCATGGTTGTCCAATGGCTGCAAATTTTGACTGCTAAAATTATCCATATAACCAAATACTGGATCCTTGAAATTTTGATAAAATTGTTGTTGATGTATACTATTATTTGCTTTCTCAATTAAGTCTATGTGACCTTGCATTAGTTCATACTCATTTTCTTCTTTAATGATCTTGAAATTTTCTCTCAACAATTTAAACAAAGCAAAGCTTAAAGGAAGAAATTTTTCATCCGCAAACTTACTATTTTCCTCATGTTCATTGTTATTACAAAAATTTAATGGATGAATGTTTTCATATGAATATTGATAAGGAGCATTTACTAATAACAAACATACAGTCGATTGCAAATATGAACTGATGAAATTCTCCATGTTAAAATCCATAGGATCATTTTCTGATAAAAAACATGCAGCTTGTTGTTATAAAATGTCAACCTCATAGTCATCATTGTACTCATCATACCTGGGTTTGCAAAAAATCTCTATAATGTCATCAAAAAGGAAAATTGAGACAGTGGATTGTTCTTCTGCAGGCTTATCTGCAAATTCATTTTCATGGTTGTCTACAAGTGCATACATAAAACAATCAGTTTCTTGCTCATGATGACAAGTATCCAAATTCAAATTAGTATCAAAAAAATTCGGGACAACAACTTTCTCTTAGAGTTGCTCATTATTCTTTGCAAACACATCCTCATGACATCCTTCAATAAAAATTATGGCATGATCAGGCTCCTTCATATTATGCATAGTCTTTGGTTCCTCAACTTTCAACTCCTCATCCAAAATCTGATTTTGCCACTTCTTACATGCTTGAATATTGTCTGCAACTTCTTGAGCATTATTGAACATATACCGCAAAGACATAGACTTCGTCTCCATCAGAAGAAAAGATAAGTATGATTGAAAGGTTGTTACATAATGGAGCATGGCATCAACTTTAGAAAGTTAGACTTCTTTAGGCATCTTGTAATACAAGTTTGCAAATATTCTATTAAACATTGAGATAGTTTCATCTTTATGTCTTTCCATGGCGTGAAACTCATAACTATACCAATCCCATGATTTCCTCTCACCCCAGGATTTCAGAAAAGCATCCATCAATTATTCCCATGAAGTGATGGATTCAGGTTAAACGTGTTTAAACCACTCATTGGCATCTCCTAGCAAATATTGATAAAATGTTCTCACACACACATAATCATGCTCAACCTCAAAAAGATCAATGAAATGCTCAAAATCCTGGACATGTTTCTCAGTTGTGAGGGTATTAGGTTCTCCATCAAACACAGGTATGTATTTATAGTTTTTTGGAGGAAAATTATGAAGGATGTGAGGTGATTTTAAAGGTCTATATCTTTGTTGAATATTGGAGGGTTTTGGATCAAGTACAAGAGGTGAGATATCATCCTGGATTTCATGAGGCTCACCAAATTGGCTATGGTCAGCACATGGCTCAGATGGAAGATTTTGATCAAAATCAGTGATACAATAAGGAGATATATGTACAACTATAAGAAAAGGATATACAAGTGAAGGTTTCTCATTATCGCCATTTGAATGCAGCATGTCAAGAAAAAATTGTTTAGCATGTTCAAGAAAGGAAAAAAGGTAATTAATAAAAAAAAATATTATGTCTTGGAGAAAACTCAACTTTAGGTACTTTTGTTTCCCATGATGTCCTTTCATACCTCTTTCAATGGATCTCATCCTCCAGTGGAGTCTCTGAATCACATTTGAATCTTGATTGGAGTCTCCAAGTGAATGATACAACCTCCATGTGTTTATCTTCTATTCACCGTTAGAAGTCAAATCTGAACTTTGTCATTTATCCCAGGGAATATTTTAACTTCACTACCCGCCAATAGAACCAAAATGTTATCACTCTGTAAATTTCCATGGTTGAAGAGGCAAGTCACATAGGTAACCACAAACCAAATTGCAGGTTGGAAGCTAGCCTTTCAAACCTGGAGAGGGATCTCTCTTTATACCTTAGTCAAGAATGACAGGCTATCTAATCAGTACAATGGCTAGATCATTGATGAGGATAGGGTTGAAAATGGGGTTTCATTGGGCAAGAGGAAAAGGACCATGTTGGGAAATGGAGTCAATCTTTGAAAGAAAATGAACACAGTGCCTGGTAGGTAGAGATATCAAGGAAGAAAATGCTAGTTAGGTGATGAACTTTTAGTTTTTTAACTTGTTGTGATAGGATGGAAGAAATAGGAAACACATAACAACAATCAGAGCACCATGAAAGATGAATTATGATGAGTTAAAAAAAAAAAAAAAATGCTTGAATCTAAAGCACCATTTAGATGAATTTTAGACCCTTTGATATTCAATTTAAACATATGAAAATTTGTAGATGGAAATTTAAAGTAAACTAGAAGAACATACATGAAAGGAAGTACATACTTTAGGTCATCACCATAAGAATCTTTGGTATGAAAAATATTTGGACATCTGCATTAATATTTCATTCAAATTGAGAAATTTGTACAATGCTCAGGTAAGATGTGTCCTTTGTTCTTCTTCCCACCTCTTGCACATATCTCCTCTTTCAATATGTAGAAAATAATCATAATCTAGCCTTAGGGGGTCGAAATCCATATTTTTCCAAAGATAGAAAGTTGTTACATTGCTTTAGGGATAAGATATTTGCAAAATCTGTCAATATCATGTTATCTAGGATCTAACCTTTGACTCACTAAAAATGTGCCAATTGAAGAGAAAATCATGGGATATGATAGAAGAATATCCAATATTCAATATCCATATCAGTTTTGGATCCACCTTGCTGATTTGGAGGTCTATCAAGTTGAATTTAAAAAGATTCTAGAACTCTGTCAAGTTCATTCTTGACAAAAACCTCTTTTTGTTTCCAAACATTCTTCTCCGGCTTCTCAGAATCTATGCCCAAATATTATGACTAAAACAAGAAAACATTAAATGTTGAAATCTGGAAAAAAGGGATATAAAGATTCATTAAAATCTCCCAAACTATGACACCTGTGTAAAAAATGAGAGAGGTTTTTGTTATTGAGTTCATTTTTGACAAACACCTCTTTGGATGTTTCCAAAATCCTCTCCATTTGGTCAGAAAATGATCTTGAATTTTACCATTAAAATATCATTTGCGTAGCATGCACACTATGTAACTGCAACCTACAACAATTGTGTAGCGTGCCCTGCAGACTTCGTGTAGCGCAACTATTTTTACACTTTGTCCACCTTTGTTTGAATTTGACTGATAGATGATGATGTATTATGGTAATGGTGGCCTCATGATGACGATAAGGTGTCCTAGAACCCCTTCAACCTTCCTCAAAATGTCATTTGCCTCTCAAAGTTTCAAAACCCTAATGTGCCTTAATATTGAAAAGAATGAATCCCAACTAAATATGATCAATGACCTGCGTTTCCTGATGTGTTATTATCTAATATTTCATCATCACTCACCTTTATTATCTTTTAGTGCACCATTGAATGATTTGACAACTTACACAACGAACTTGTGTAGTGACCTTGGATGAAGGATTTGCAAGTTGCAGAGAGGAGAAAATATGCTTGGAGAGTTTGTTGCATGAAAATTGGAAGGGGATAGATATGCATAATCTTAGAAAAGATTATTTGAAATGTGATTTGATTGTTTTGGAGTGATATGACAATTTTTGTAGCACCCAGGAACTTGTGCAGCGAGTTTGCGTAGCGTGTGTATTTTTTGCACGTCAAGTACCATAAGAATTTGAAAGATATCAAATATTGCATAATAACCTTTGATGACTCTTTTCCTTTCATAATGTGTCATAATGTTCCATGATATCCACAAAAAAACATTCCACCTATACTTATAACATGCCATTTGATGGTTTATAGCAATAATGACCCATAGACCTTGAAACAACTCATGAGACATAACTCGTTGGAAAACCTCTAACTCTACCCCGAATAATGACACTAACACCTAGCTCAAATGGGAAGAGAATATATTGATGGGGATGTGAATTTTGAAGAAGAACTTGTTAGTGCCTTAGAAGAAATATACATAATCAGGGAAGAGAATATAAAGCAGAAGAAGCAATTGCAGAAACATGAAAATAAGGATCATGATCTTAAAGAAACAAGGAAAACAATTAGTATCCTTAAGACTCAACTAGAAGAGGCAAATAGGAAATAAGAAGTGCTGAGAAGCCAACAAGAAGAAAAAGAAGAAAATTGTGAGAAGCTAGAAGTTGAAATAGTTTTCTTAAGAAATAAACTAAAGAAAAAAATTGATGAGTTGAATAGAAGCTTAAATTTTGGAAAGAGTACTAAAACATTAGATAATATTCTTAGTTTCCAAAGTTCACCATTCATCAATAGAGGTCTCGGCCATGATGATAAACAAAACACCACCGAGGGAGATGCAAGCATTAAAGTCACAAAGCCATTAGAAAAAGAAAATGAAGAAAAGCCTGAAAGCTATTCTAATATTCTCAAAACATCCATCAACAATGAAAGAATTACCAAGAAAGGAAATGATGACCCATAGAAACTTGATTATTCTCACAAGAACGACAAGAATGGGTTCAGAAAAGTTTCTCCACCACGAATACCTTTCACAAACTAGTACCAAAATCTCTTTCTTGGCTATTGCTTTTATTGCAATATTTTTTGTCATAAAGCAATAGATTGTAGAGCTTATGTAAGAAGTGATCATGTGAGATATATAAATATAGGTTCTTACAAAACCTCAAAGGATGATTATGTGAGAAACAAAAACAGAAGTTCTCATGGGTTTGCTAACAAAAACTACAATTCATTTGCTCCTCTACTCGATACTAAATGTTGTAAGTGTAATAACTACGGGCGCATAACACATGATTGTAGAATAAACATAATAAAGTCTCCTAAACAAAACAAGGAAGAAGATTAATTTACCAAGCATAGAGAATAATACACCAGGGTGTGGAAAAGGAAGCAAGAATAACTGAAGAAGAAAGAATGTGGACTTTCACTTTATGCTCAAAATGAAGGGAACCAATGGTATATTGACAGTGGATGTTCAAAACACATTATAGAGGACTCAACCAAGTTTCTCACCTTGAAGGAGGAAAAAGGAGGTAGTGTTACTTTTGGAGATAAGGATTTTGCAAGGATAGTTGGAAAAGGTATTATTAGTTTTGTAAATGGAAAGAATAAGATAGTGTAATGTCCCCAACTAGGCTATGTGGGTATATTATTTTTTCTATCCAAAAATTGTTCGTTCTTCTTGTGTAAATATGTAAAACATTGGTATTAATGTTGTTGTTAACCCCTTACAAATAGTTTTCTCATATAGGAATATTGTCAAACACATTGCATGCATCCATTACACAGAAAATAGAGTAGATAACCATGGCATCTTATTATGGATTGAAACCCCAATTACAAAAATACAATGATATCTAATGGATGTGATAAAATTTGAAAAATAATCCTAAACACACAAAGCTAATGGCTGCAAAGCAGCTTCACAAATGTACTAACATAAACAATACAAGAAAAACTACAATGATGTCAATCTATTATGATCCCTATGAAACTCTGCTCCATTAGTTTCCACTCTGCTAGAGACCCTCATATAACCATATAAACTCGATAGAATGACCTACTACAACCCTGATAAAAAATGTCTTCACAATAAAATTGTTAAATGTCTAGCAAGGCCTCACAGGGAGCCTCATACTCAACCTGTAGGGATGCCCTAAACTTTGATTTCTCCAAAACCCTCTTTAAACATACGAATATATAAGATTAGCCTCATCTAGGAATTTTATTAAACCTCCTACGTACCTTGGTATCTCTTCAACTAAATGAAAACTCCCAAGTGAAGCTCCAATGGTAGTCCTATATGGACTCCCCCTCTTTTCTGTATAGGGTGGATATTGCACCACCGAAAATAGATTATTGTAGTGGAAGGGTTTTTCTAGACCCTAATGAAACAATGGCTCCAAGAGAACTCCAAAATGAGAGATCAAATCATAATTCCAAAGAGAAGGGCTACCCCTCTATTTATCCTTCCTCTAGACCTTCTATATCTTTCCCCTTTTTTACCAAATCAAGCCTTCACTTTAGGATTTATCATTCTAGTGACACAAAATAAACCTCCTTGACTCCTTTTCCCTTGTTTACTATATCATATGGGAGCCATATAAGCTACTGAGTCATCTTCCATCATGATCAATTGGAAGGGGAAATTATAGTCCTCTCTTCCAAAGATTGCTTGTCCTCAAGTGATTCCAAATTAGGATGTTGTAAGATCTTCTCTCCTTCTTGAGTAGCATCTTCCACGATCAATCATCTCCATACAACCAAGTAATATCGAATGAATATTATCCTCAAGATCCATTCCCCAACATCAACAATCCTCTTGGAAGCTAGAACCAACTACCCTTCCTCATCTAGTGGAGGAAGATATGTTGAAGTTATGACCTGTTGTCCCAATTTTTTCTTGAGGTGGGATACATGGAAGGTGTTGTGGATCCTACTACCATTTGGTAGCTCCATATTGTATGCTACATCCCCAACTCTCTTGATCACTCTGTAGGGTCTGTAAAAGTGAGGCTTCAACTTCTCTACACCACTCTTTTTTAGAGAGGATTGTCTATGATGTTGCAACCTAAGGAATACTAGGTCCCCAAACTAAAAGTTGTGTTATACCTTGTCCCTATATACATACATATTATCTTGATTCTAACCAGCCTACAAATTCTCCTTCAGGACTCTCAAGATGTCCTAACATTACTGCAACTAGTTTATGGCCATGGGAGCCCTGCTCTCTCCAAACGCCAAATCCACATGATCGGGATTTATAAATGAAACTAAATGAAATACAGATGTATATAAAATTAATACAAAGAGATACATTAAAACTTAACTTCTATTAATAAAGAGAAACTACTGAAACTATCAAAATGCAGACTAAAACAAACTTGCTCAAATGGTGGCAGCTTATCTCTGAGAAGAGATGTGATGACTACACTCATTTGCAAAAATATGAGTATAATGAGGCTTTGAAGACCATTTTATCATAAAAAATAAATGAGAAAACCCTAAACATCCAAATCCCTAACCCCAGGAGATGAAACTCCAAAAGGTTTGTGGGCATCGATGGGGGTAGTTGATATGCCAACTTCCCAAGGGCATAAATTTTGCATATGATCTTTGTTTGGGATGCTCAATGCACCATTGGAAAGGTATAACCAAGGAGTGAATATTATGTTTATCCTATCATATGCCTTTATCTATGTGCTAGACTCTACCAAGCCCCAAAAAATGTCGTTTAGGGCCTCAAAATGGCCCCAAAATTTTGGGACCCAAAAAATTGTAAAACAAACTACCAAAATGGAAATTTTTCTTTGCCCTAGTGGAATAGGTGGGTGCCCACCAATATCCACATACATTAGTCCTCCCCCCTTAGGAATAAATTTTCTCCATTTCATTGAGATCCCCCATCAGAGGGGGGAACTTTTGTTGAAATTGGTCTCGAGTGAGTCACTTGCCTTCGTGTAGGAGCTCCTTTACTCTAACAATCTGATAAAGTTGGATTATCGGTTGGAAAGTACCCTTAATGTGAGTGTCCCTAATATGATCAATGGTTTCTTGTTCCGTGTAGTCAAGGTTGAGCTCTGTCAGTGTCAACAACTATGAGATATTTGATGTGTCCAATAATGGTGGGAAATATGGTCGAAGGAGGTCCACATTGAACACTGGGTGCATTCTAAGGAAGGGGGGAATACTTAGCTCAAAATCATTGTCACCCATAGCCTTGGTGATGGTGTAAGGTCCATAGTGAAGTGGGATAAGCTTATAATGGGGTCCTATAAGTTTCTCTTTCTTCAAATGCAACCAGACCTTATCTCCCACCTGAAACTTGTGTGACACCCAATGTTAATCACAGCATTGTTTGTACTTAGAATTGGATTTTTTTTAAATTTCAAATGCATTCGTTTAATAATTTGGGTGGATTTTTTGGCCTCAGATTGAGCATGGGATGATTCTTCCTGTGTGGATGCAAAGGGTAGCGCGACATCAATGGGACCCAATGGTTGAAATCCAAACCCCACTTGAAAGGGACTATGGTTGATTGATCTATGAAGGGATCTGTTGTGGCTATGTTGAACATAGGGGAGACTCTCATCCCATGTGTGTATATGTTTGGAGTTGTACATGCACAATATATGTACAATAATTATGTCGATGACCTTGGATTTGGGGAGCTTAGTGTCCAACAGTGACCATAGGCTTGAACAGAATGTTCTTAGGAACTTGTTGTCCCAATATGATATGATGGTCAATGGTATCCCAAAGTGTACCCACACTAGTTTGAATAATATCTTGGCAGTGGCCTCTATTGTGATATTCTTCTTGCAAGTTGTTAGGATGTCCATCTTAGAAAATTGATCAACCACCACAAAAACAAATTCATTTCTCTCCTTGGTTGAAGGAAGGCTGGACATGTATTATGTTGAGATGGATTCCCATGGCCTTTCTGGACTAGGTAGAGTAGTGTACAGGCCTTTCTTCTTAATGGTTGGTTTGGAAATGACACAGGGAGTGCGGGACTTGATATACCAGTTGACGTCTTGGTGCAATTTCAGTCAATAGAAATGCTTATGAGTACTTCCATGGTCTTTTCCTTGTTTCCTATTAGACAGATGGTTTGAATAGTTGGTTGTCATTGATGTCAACCCTTGGAGTATCCTGGATTTCTTAGAGATGTGTTCAATATTGATGGTTATTTATTTTTCATTGATGTGAACAAGAGTGGTTGATGTTAGCATATGTTATGGGTGCATTTGATGAAGTCTTCATGAAGCCCCATAGGTGTGGTTATGGGTCATGAAGTTGGTTGATGAATATGGACATGAAGTATAGTGTAAATTTAGGTAAGACACTCATATATGGATAGTACTCATCATGTTGTTTCTGGTGATAGGTTGGATGCCATGTGGTTCCTCACGGTTGAGGAGTTATGGCCTTGTGAAGTTGGAAGCCCTTAAGCGTGGTCAAGAAGCCCCTAGTTGATTAAAAGGCAATGAAGGAAAGGGTAAAGTGGTTGTAATAAGAATTTTCAATAAGACCTAAGATTAAAGATATAGGTTAATAAGAAAAATTATAAATATGCCTCAAGGAGTCTTTCATAAAAACACACATTCATTGAATATCTATCTTGTGAGAATAGTTTGGTCTAGTATTTTGGTCTATTAGTGAATTTGACATTGATTCAGAGGCAACAGAGAAAGTGAGAATAAAGAGCAAAAGTTTCAAATATGTAGAGTGCTAGGGTTTTTTTGTAACCCTAATTTGGTTGGCCCTTGTGAGTCAGGAATAGGGTGTCTCGCGAGGACCCCGTGGGTTGCATAGTGGTTGTCACAGGAGGCCCCACGTGACAGGGAGTCTTACTCCCATAAGGCTAAGGAAAATTTGGTACAGATGTTGGTACCAAGATGCTAAAGGATGTGGAAGAGTTACATGTCATTATTATAGTACAGTAGGTCAATTATAGGTTACAGATATTATTATGTGTTGAGGGTTGCATGTTTATGGTATGGTACATGCTTGAGGCATGTCTTGGTAGTAATGGTAGGTGATATGGTACACCTTGGTTGATGATATGATACATGATTATAACTACTTTATTGGATATTTGGTATCTAGTTTGGTTACATGTGGATGATTCTTGGTTGAGGCAAGTCTTTGGTACATTGTGAGGCATTGGCACATGCTTGATGCACATCTTAGGTGCATGGTTGAGGCATATACTTGGTATATGATCTTGGTTATTATGCACTTGGTTGAAACACTTCATTGATGATGTATTATGGTACATGGAATGATTGAGAGTGATATGGTATATGGTTGAGGAACTTATTGATGATCTTGGTACATGGTTTATGGTACATGGTTTATGGTACAAGGTTTATATTACATGTTGATGCATGGTTGATGGTATGGTGCAAGTTTTTGTACATGGTTGATGCACTTGGTATGGTAAAGGTTGTGATACATGGTTGATGTATGATATGGTACATGGTATGGTACATGTTTTGACGATATAGATGTTGATGTACATGGTTGATACATGGCATGGTACAGCTCTAACATATTGTATAGTATATGTTAATGGTTTGAAACACATATCTTGTGATGGTGTGTTGGTGATCTTTGAACATGCTTGGTAGAGGCATGTTTTGGTGATGTTGGACATCTAGTTGAGAGGTGTCCTTGGTATATGATCGATGTGAGAGGATCTAGTTGAGTATTGGTGAAAGTGACAGGTTGGACAGGTTAATCAGTGACAGGTTGTACAAGTTGATGTGATAGGTTGGATACAGTGACAGGATGGATGCAATGACAAGTTGATGTGACAAGTTGGATATAGTGGCAGTGACAATGACAGTGGAAGTGATAGTGGTTGTGATTGTGGTAGTGACAGTTGGTCGACATTTGTATTTCAGGGTGGTCATATGGGGAAAAGAAAGGGGGTTGTAGCCTCCTTCCAGTTGTTGTCGACTAACATAGGGAGTTAAAGATACCTCCAGGTTTGATCCTAACAATCAAGGGGTTGTACCCTCCTTCTAGTTGGAGCAAGAGAATTCAAGGAGTTGTAGCTTCCTTCAAGTTGGCGCCTAAGAATAGGGGGTTGGAGCCTCCTTCCAGTTGCATCTAGAGAATTTGGAATTTGGTGCTTCTTATGGATGAATTATTGATATGTATAAGAAAGAATTATGTGGTTTTCTCCCATTTGGGTTTCCATGTAAAAACTAGTGTATTTTGTATTTGATGTGATGTTGTTGATATGATGCTACATATGATTATATGCTCATGATATATTGAATGCAATAATAGATTATACATTAATGATAGACTATTGAATATTGTTGATAAAGTTAAATAATATATATTGTGTTTAAAAGTGGTATAAAGTGTTGATACTGATTCACCCCCCCCCACCCTCTAAGTATTCCAAAAATTGGTATCAGAGTAGGTCCTTCAAGAAAATAGTTTAACCATTGGAAGGAAGATCATGGATTACGAAATGATTGGGGTACCACAGTTCAATGGTTAGAGTGGTCTGAAATATGAGATATGGAACACAAAAATGAAAACATTTTTAGAGGCATGGGGATATGATATATTTCAATCAATTGTGGTAGGGTATGTTGTAGAAAAATTCACTTGCGGACAGGTGAATATCCTCTTGGATTCTAGACCCCTATACCAATATAGAAAACATGCTAACATTGGACATTAACATTCCTTTGAATCTAACTAACTAATAAGAAAGAGAAGGAGAAGGAAGAAAGTGTGATACAGCTCATTCTCCAACCTGAGCTTGATCTCCAAGCTCCTTAGCATTGTTTGACAACTATAATGGAATGGATAGCAAGACAAAGAACTACTACTCTGTTATATAAGATTAGTCCAATAAAATCCATTTATAAGACAAACATATGTAAAGAGACATAGGTTAGAAGGAAATAGGCCAAGACATATATTAATATGAGAAATCAAGAAGATTACTTACAGACTGTAGATGCAGTTGCAACATCTTCCCCAAGTCCTCCTCATCCATCCCTTGCACAAAGCTCCCAAAATCATAGGTTTGATATCCTAAAGATTTCTCCCAAGACTATAGGTTTGATAATTAGAATCTCCACCATTCCTATATCATAAGTTTGGTATCTCTAAACTCCTCTATTCCCCCCTTCTCCATGGAAATCCCTCATTATATAGGATTTGGAGGATTAACCACCATGGAGAGGATCACTCATCAAATCCACTAAAAAAGGATATGAAAAATATTTAGGGATAAAATATCTCTTAAGTATTTTAAGGAGGAAATATCTCTCAAGTATTTTAAGGAGGAAATATTTCAACCATCCATGAGATCCTCCACCTTCCCTAAAAAATAGGAAACCAAATGTGAGGTGGATTCTCACACTTACTTAATTTCTTTTTCATGAATATTAATAATAATTCATGTGCACTTCGTATTTTGGCCTTCATGTAATATAACCCTCCTCCACATTGACTAGGGATTGTGACATAGGTTATTCCATGGTGTCAAGGTGTATGAGGCATTTATATGACACTTACGACACTTAGGGAGAGGTGCCTAAAGGACCAGATCCTGTCATGGAGAGGGGGGATGAATCAGTAACACAACAAATTTATCAATTTTTCTTTTAATACAATCAATATTTTAACACAATATTTTATCATGGAACCCAATTGAGAAAACCACAAACACTTTTCTATTAACAAAAAAAAAAACGTTTTTACAAGTTACATAGAAGGAAGATGCTCTTCCTCTTAGATCAACACCCACTAATAAGGATGCACCCACACCCTTGTTCACCAGCACCAACTGGTAGGAGGTTTCAACCCCCTATTTAGTCAGCTACAATTGACAAGGAAGAACTTACTCTCATTCAATCTCCAACCTGCCCTTACACCTCCCAACCACCCTTAAGTTATGAATCTGGAAAACATCAGTATCATGTCTTGAATGCTCCTCTCTCTACTTCTATAATTTAATCTTCAATATATCTGTTGCAGTCCAATAAAGGTCTTATATTTCAAACACTGGATTCCATAACTATTTCTCTATCTCCTTTTGTTCTTGATCTTCAATAAGACATTCACAGTCATACTTTTCTAATTCACATCTCAGCATATTTATAAGCCTTTAAAATTTTCAACACAACTCTTCATAAACAACATGTCCATTCATTTAATATTACATAACCCTTGTTTTTAAGTAACAAAGTCATTAATATGAATTTTCATAACCATACATCATTTTAACAACCATCTGACCTATTTTTCATAAATCGATCACAAGTATGGATAAATTTCTTTTTAACTCAATTCCATATCTCTGCAAATATTGCAGAAATCAAGTTTTGTAGAGGTGCTTTCTTCAACCCATTTACATGTGACCATAGGCACAAAACCATGGGTTTATTAATTTAAGCATTGTCTCTTATTTCTTCCTTTTCCTTTTATCCACCATATGTCCAATGTTGGGACCATGTTCTTCGGTACTTCATCCTTCGAGACATTAGGCCTTTGCAACCTTTCAAATCTCCTAAATCAAATTCTACTGAAACAGATTGGACGGTCAACATTCATTCTTCTGTTAGTTAGACAATCGTGGTTTGATAAGAGGTTTCGAACAAATCGATGACCATGACTTAATCTACCAAACCTCAATTCATTCACCGACTTTGAAGTTGTCACCAATTTCTATACTAGATGGAGAAAATGGATAATGGTGGATGAAATGAAAGTTCAAATATGACACCTAATGAAAGACTCGACTTGGTATGAGAGGTGACTATTTCATTTTTTAGCAAGCTTGACAAAGAAAAATAACTATTCTCAAGGTTCTGAGTTCAATCCCCAGATCTATGTTTCATTGTTTAACAAGATTGCTACAGAGAGGAAAACTATGCTCATAGCCTATGTTTCATATTTTAACAAGCTTTCCACATAGAAGTAAAACTATGCTCATGTTTCCTATTTTATTTTTTAACGAGCTTGCCACATAGAAGCGAAACTATTCTCGTAACCTCTTTGATCATGGCTTCCAAGAGGATAATGCTATGGAAGTAATACATGTCAAGGGACAAAAGTCAATCATGGCTTCCAAGAGATCTTCACTGGATAGAAGAAAAGTACTCTGGAAGGAATACATGTCGATCACCTCGATAAGGGTAGGGAGATCTGGCTCTACTATCCCTATCGAAGAGATCACCATGTCAACTACCAGATCTAATTCATAAGAGGTTGAGCTTACAGTGAGAGGCTCATCTTCATCAGCAGCTGAAGGCATGGGAGATAACACCACATAATTGACCTGTGAAGGAAGTGATATCGTCTGCATATAAGAAACGTTTAGGGAGGTTATTGGGTTGGTAATCAAGTCAAGACCAATGCATGAAAGTTGATCAATAGCCACAATTCTTCCACCCTGAGGGAAATATATCAGACAAAAAAAAATGGACACAATAGCTTTCATAGCATAGACATAATCTCTCCCAAGGAGTAAATTGAAATCCAAGGGGCCCTAGACTACCATAACATCAATGAAGATAGTTTTCCCTCCCAAAGTTATGGGAAACTGAGGAAGGAATCCTAAAGGGTGACTGGTTCTTCTATTAAAATCTAACATATTCTACGTAACTAGTACAAGCTGAGGATAACCGAAATCTTTCCAAGCAATAGAGGATAAAATACTAACGGATGCACCTTCATCTATCAGTGTCTAAGGAATGTCCCAACGACAAACCTGTATTGTAATCTTGAAAGGAATGTGAGAGGGAAGATGAGGTCCATTTAGCGTACCCCAATAAAAAAGGATGGCCTCATTAATTGGAGGGGGTTTCATGGGAGAAGGAGGAAATCCCCCCAATATGATATATTATGTATCAACGAGAAAAATGTGGGCAATATCGGGTTTCCTCTCTAGAGGGAGAGTAGGATCGAGCGATGATGTTATCAGATCGACCACTCAAGTTTTATTCTGCAAGGGGAGAATGAGATCAATAGATGGTGTAACCGGAGCGACCAATTGGGAACTCTTTAGAGGAGCAGTGGGATTGATCGATGATGTAACCATAGCAACCACTTTAGCACTCTTCAAAGGAGGAGTGGGATTGACCAATGATGTAACTAGAGAAACCACTTAGGTTTCACCTTCTAGATGAAAAGTGGGGATGATCGATGATGGAACTAGATCAGCTACTTTGGTTAGTGTTTCAATAGAGTTTGAAACCATATTGACCACCTAATCAACCAGACTGACCAGGGATGGAACCAAATTGCCCAGTCCATCAATAAACGATGGGTTGGGGGAAATATTACGATAACCGGTTGGAAGTTGAAGCTTTTTCAAAAGAGAAGAAACCTCATCCATACGAGGAAAAAAGTGAGAGTAATTATCACCTTTGCATAACATGCAAGGAAACTTGACAGTTATCTTCTTCTTACCAACCTTAACATCACTAGTTGATGGGGCATCACCAACATGTCTAGCAGGAGCCGATGATGTAGAAGACCACATTTCTAATACCGTGGGAAGACCAAGGCAATCCCTCAGAATGTGGTCACCCTTACAAATACTTCAAGGGAATTTGGGTTTTGGATTCTTCATTGTAGTCGTATCGACCTCATCAATGCTCCCAATTTGATTAACAGTAGTTGTTTGTGTGGATCCAACATCTGTTGTAGTTGGAGGCTTGGTCCCTTTTGGGTTCTTCTTCTTCTTATCAACCTGGCTACTCACTTTAAATATTTCACTAGGTGAAGAAGGATAAAGGGAAGGAGACCTGATAGGTGAAGAAGGAAAAAGGTTGACATGAGGTTGATGTGTGGGTGGTGTGCTTACATCTGAAGAAATTGCTGCAGTCAAGATTACCAGAGTGGAAAACAACCATACTGGGAACCTAATTATGAGACCTGGAAGGCTCAAAGTAGCAATGTAAGGAGGTCCAGCGTTTCCGTTAAAAGTAAGAACAAAAGGATCCCCCAGATCAGGGGTTGCTACATTGGTAGTTTCGGGAACTGACGTCATTAAACAAAGATCCAACCTAGAGTCTGCTAGGGAAAATAAACAACACACATTAAAAATCTAGGAAGCAATCAAACAAACAAAGCCTTCGCATAATGAACGCACTAGTTGGTGATGAAATCCAACATTGCGGGAACAATGTAAGAGGGGGTTGAGATAGAGTGGGTGGAAAAGTTACGTTGACGACCTACTTAATGGACTTACACCCTGGTGCAAGCTCCCACACATAATCGTGGGTGTACCCTCCAAGGAGCCCAAGTGAGTTTGGCCAATGTCGATTCCATATACCATGAAGACTTAACCCTCCACAATCACCTCGTGTAAAGACCCTAAATATAGAGGCTACTAAGGTTACCAACTACAACAATGATGCCTGGGGAAATAATCAATAATTCGATCCATGAGCAAAGGAATGGTATCTATCCCAAAATCAACTCGAGAGAATCCCACACATAATCATGGGTATACCCTCAAGTGACCCCAAATAATATGCACAATCTCTACATCAGGACCAACAAAGCAGGGTGAGTAACTTTCTCGGCCCTAATGTGACCTCGTGATTGACCCTTGTGTTATAAGGGCTTCCCAGGGAAAAATGTAGCAAGTGGATTTCACTGCTCCCTAACTTAATATTCTATGTTTGTTTACAGATTTGGAAATTTATCCTGTCAACCTATTCCAAATCCCTACACCCTAAGCTAATGTAGGTTTTCTACGAGAAAATGTAAAAATGACTGATAAATTTTAGTTTAGCACTTAATTTTAAGGTTGTTGTTTACTCAAGAGGAAAATGGCATGGACTAAATTATGTTTTGATCGACTCTAAGAAATGCAAAGGAATGAGAATGCAAATATTTCACTTCGATGAAAGCTATATTATGAGAAGGAGAAAACGTTTATCATTCCCTAGATGCACAATGTCCCAAAATTCCAAAAAACCATGCAATTCTCTACTTCAAATGCAAGCTAG
Organism: Picea mariana; assembly: GCA_032191745.1. Lineage (NCBI taxonomy): Eukaryota > Viridiplantae > Streptophyta > Pinopsida > Pinales > Pinaceae > Picea > Picea mariana. The sequence continues at coordinate 57,763 of JASDQU010946062.1, forward strand.
TTTCACTACCCAAAAGAAAGAATGAAACTATTTTATTTGTTTGATTCTATTTTATAAATAAAGTAAATACAAATCCTTCAATTCTCCACAACTTTCAATTAGAAGAACGAGTGATATGCAGATGCAAAAGACACAAAGCGATAAAGGTTTCAAACAAAGCATGCACTCAAAGAAATAAGAACTGAAAGAGAACAAGTAGAAACTTGTTCTAACAAGAATTCAATCAAGGATTCAACAACCTACAAACATTCTATGATTACAAGAAAATGTAGAGAAAAATCTAACAAAAGACAGGGAGAAAGAGAAAATACTCAAACTATCCCGACAAAACAAGCAACTAGAAAGGGAAATTTCACATTTCTGAAAAAGGTTCAAGCTCCAATCAAGACAATAGGGAGTAATAAGCATCAAATCTTAAACAAGAGGAATTTTTGGGAAAAAATAACCTCAAAGACCAAATGGAACAGTTCATGGATCTATGAATCTCCTTACAACAACTTTCATACATTCAAATAAATGAGAAAGCAGCAAATCAACTCCAAATCTCAAAGAAGAAGAGTGAATTAAATAAAGGAAGAGAGATGTAAAAAATTAAATCAAAACAACATAAATTATTAGAAATCAAATGGTTTGAGGCTAAACCAAAGACACACTACGATAGTAACAGTCTTGGGAAGATAAATCAACATAAACTACACTCAGAGATGGATTCCCAAAAGATTTTCCAATAGAAAAAGACCAGCGCTCTAGTGTCAAGGGCACCAGAGCATTGAAACGCTCTGTGGGAGCCTACAAGTGAGTGCTAGAGCTATGTATTTAAAGGAAGGGGAGCGTTAGCCTCTAAGAAAAAGAGAAACTTGCCCAGAAATTAAAAAAAAAAAACTCAAGAAAACTCTGAAATTCAATGTGTATGGGACGAATCCAACAACCAACAACACATCTAAGAACCAAAAAAATACAGTGAACAAGATATAAAGGTGATAAAAGGCCAAAAATAATACCAAGGAAGGAAGCCAAAACTCAAAGCTTCATTCCCCAGCGGAGTTGCCAATTTCTGTTGTAGGAAAATCCCCCTAAGGATAGGTGAATTCCCTCTTGGATCCTAGACCTCTATAATCGAGACAGAAAGGTGCTAATGTTGGACACTAACATTCCTTCTAATGAAGGTAAAATAGTTAAGGAAAAATAAGAAAGGAGTATAAATACCTTTAATGAAGTTTGTCCTTGCTCGATCGAGGTTGATCTTGATCTCCAAGCTATTTAGAAGGTCCTGCAATCCAATGAACAACAACGACATAACATACTTCCTATTCTTCCATGATTAGTTTCGAAATATATCTATAATAAGGAAAACGTTCATGAAACATACAAAAACTTTAAGGAAATAAGCCAAGAACATCTATAATAATGGAAACAAAGCAAAGTGCTTACAACTGTAGATGCAGATGTAATAGCCTCGCCAAGCTCTCTTTGTCCAAACCCTTGCTCAAATGTTCCATGATCAGAATGACAATAATTTCACTAATTATTCTCCCTTATGAGATAATAATTTTGATGCCTTCAATGTCTCCCCCTTTCACCATGAGGAGGCCTCCTTATATAGGTTTTGAGAGGCCCAAGCACCTTAGANACTAACTTTAGAGATAAGGGGGATCTTCCCTTTATTTCCTCAACAGCACAATGCTCCCCTGGAACGGTGCACAGAGCGTTGCAATGCTCCCCCAAAGGAAGGCAAGCAGCACTAGCGCACACTGCTAGTGGGTAGTGGAGCGTTGCACTTCAAAAATGATTTTCAAGTTGTCTTTATGAAGGAAAATGCTTTGCACTCTTTGTCAAATGACATATCCTTCTTTTACCCAGTCTCTGAGGATGTCTCAAGTGTTCTTGTGATGTCGTTCAAGATATGACATAAGAAAGATGACAGTATGATATTTGCGACACTTGTGATGTTTGCGATATTTCTGGCCAAAGTGTGACACTTGCGAGACTTATAATGACGACAGTAGGTCATCATTGAAGTGAGTAATTTTGATGTGTAACAATGTTGGTACCAGGATGTTGAGTTTTGTGGAAGAATTACATGTCAGTATTATAGGATAGCAGGTCAGCTACAAGTTACAGGTATGCTTATGTGTTGAGTGTTACATGTTTATGGTATGGTACATGCTTGAGGCATGTCTTTTTGTTAGTGGTATGTGATATGGAAAACCTTGGTTGATGATATGATACATGGTTAGAACTACATTATCGGTTGTTTGGTATCTAGTTTAGTTACATGTGGATGATTCTTGGTTGAGGAAATACTTTTGTACATTGTGAGGCATTGTCACATCTTAGGTGCATGGTTGAGGCATATACTTGGTATATGATCTTGGTTATGTATTTCGTTGAAACACTTCATTGATGATGTCTTATGGTACATGGATTGATTTAGAGTGATATGGTATATGGTTGAGGAACTTGTTGGTGATATTGGTACATTGTTGGTACATGGTTTACAGTACAAGGTTTATAGTACATGTGATGTGGGAGCATCTCAAGCGAGCCAGCGCAGAGACAACGGACAGCTGGAAAAGCGCCCAGCACAAATTTTGAAAATGTCTTAAAGCATTAATGAAACATTAAGTGGAGGCACATTTGTATAATGTAATCATACCTTGAGCGATTTGCTCTCATCCTTAGTAGGTAGAAGGCATTTATGATAGTTAATGCAAGTAGGTAGAATTGAATGTGTAGATTAGACAATTTTAGAGTGCAAGAGGGAAACGGGATATAGACACCCTCATTGTGTATTGTAACATTAGAGTGTGAAGAGCATAGAGGAGAAGCAGAGAGTTGTGTAGCAGACTCCATGTACAGAAGTTCTGAATTAATACAAGAAAGTTGTGATTCAGACTCATGGTGTTCATATATTCTCTATGTATACATCTTTGAATGTT
>JASDQU010946062.1:63032-81383 GCA_032191745.1 Picea mariana
GTGGAACAAAGTATTTTTCAAAGACTGATTTGAAAAGCAGTTATCATCAAATTTGCATGAGAGAAGGTTATAAGTGGAAGAAAATATTCAAAACAAACGAAGGGTTGTATGAATGGCTTGTTATGTCGTTTGGCTTAACAAATGTGCCAAGTACCTTCATGAGGTTGATGAACGAAGTCTTGAGGGAATTCATCAGAAAACTTGTCATTGTGTATTTAGATGACATACTAGTTTTCAGTAAAATAGTGGCAGAGCTTATGAAGCATTTGGCTACAGTGATGCAGAGGTTACAGCAGGAGAAGTTGTTGATAAATATGAAGAAATCCTCATTCATGAAGACAAAGCTCATTTACTTTGGGTTTGTTATTTCTATAGATGAGTTGAGGATGGATCCAGATAAGGTGGAGGTAATCAAGAATTGTCCATCACTGAAGAATACCTTTGAGGTGAGAAGTTTTCACGGATTGGATAGTTTCTACTGAAAGTTCATTAGGAATTTTAGTGTAATTAGTGCACCAATGATGGATACCATGAACAAAAGACACAAGTCTTTTCACTGGACAGAAGAGGTTGAGAAGAGCTTCAATCTGTTGAAGAGGAAGATCACCAAACAACCAGTTTTGGTGTTGTTGGATTTCTGAAAGACATTTCAAGTGAAATGCAATGCAAGTGGGTTTGCGATAGGGGCAGTCTTGAGTCAAGATGACAGGCTGATAGCATACTTCAGCGAGAAGTTGAATGAAGCGAAGGTGAAATACTCCACTTATGATAAGGAGTTTTATGCTATCATACAGGCATTGAAGAAATGGAGGCATTACTTGATTCCAAAGGAATTTGTCTTGTATAGTGACAATCATGCATTGCAGTTTATGACTCAACAGGAAAAGTTGAATCAGAGACATGTAAAATGGGTTGAGTATATGAAGAATTTCATTTTTTTGATTAAACATATTTATGGTACTACTAACAAAGTTGTTGATGCTTTGAGCAGTAAGTGTTTGCTATTGCAGGAGTTGAAAGTCAAAACGTTGGGTTTTGATGATCTGAGGAACATGTACGTAGATGATCAGGATTTTAAGGAGGCATATGAAGTAGTTGAGAATCCAATTCTTAGAGACAAAAGCCAATGGATAGAATACATGATTCAGGAAGGATTACTATTTAAAGGTAATTAACTGTGTATTCTGAAATGCTCCATCAGGGAGAATTTGTTGAGGGAGAAACATAGTGGAGGATTAGCAGGGCACTTTGGTCACGACAAGACATTCGCAAAGTTGAATGAGTCATATTTTTTTCCAGGAATGCGAGAAGACATCAAGAGATTCGTGGACAGATGCAGAATTTGCCAGCATTCGAAGGGAAGAAGACAGAATGCGGGGTTCTATCAACCATTGCCCATACCAGAAAGGTTGTGGGATGCAATCAGCATGGATTTCATATTGGGGTTGCCAAGAACACAAAGAGGTTTCGACTCAATATTTGTGGTGGTGGATAGATTTTCCAAGATGGCACACTTCATTCCATGTCAGAAGACCAATGACGCAACTCACATTGTGAACCTGTTTTGTAAAGAAGTCATTCGACTTCATGGCTTACCAAGAATAATAGTTTCGGACCGAGACACCAAGTTTATAGGACACTTTTGAAGGAACTTATGGAAGAAGCTGGGGACTAAATTTTCATTTAGTTCGGCTTATCATCCTTAGATGAATGGATAGACAGAAGTGGTGAAAAGAAGTCTGGGAGACTTACTGAGAAGCCTGGTGACAGAACACCACAGCCAGTGGGACAACATATTACCACAGAAAAAATTTTCTTATAACGACTCAGTTAATAGGAGCAGAGGGAAAAGGCCATTTCAGATTGTCTATGGTGTGCAGTCAAGAGGAATTTCTGAGTTGAGGGATTTAGAACAGATTGCAACTAGGAGCGCTAGTGCAGAAGATTTCACTGAGGCGATGAAGGAACTTCACAGCCAAGTGAAGGAGCGGTTACAGAATTCCAGCCAGGAGTATAAATGCAGAGCAGATCAGCACAGAAGACAACTTCAGTTTGAGGTTGGTGACTTGATTATGGAACATTTAAGGAAGGAAAGGTTCCCGAGAGGAACATATAATAAGATGAAGATGAAGAAAATCAGACCATGTAGGGTCTTAAAGAAATTTGGGGTGAATGCTTACGAGATTGAATTACCCGATGGGATCGGAATTTCTCTGATATTCAATATCTCAGATTTGTACCCATATAAGACTGAGGAAATAGGAACAGAAGATGAGCAACTAGTGATCCAGTGGACAAAACAGATGCCAGTTGCAGATAAGCCACAGATGGAGCACATACTAGACAAAAGAGTGAGTAAAAACACCAGACGGAAGCAATACTTTGAATATTTGGTCAAGTGGAAAGGCCATCCAGTTGAAGATGGCAGTTGGGAGACCGAAGTAGAGATCCAGAAGCATGGACACACCATACGCGAGCTCATGGACAGGAGCCCATGAAAATTTTCAAGACAGGGAGTATGATGCAGGAGCATCTCAAGCGAGCCAGCGCGGAGACAACGGACAGCTGGAAAAGCGCCCAGCACAAATTTTTAAAATGTCTTAAAGCATTAATGAAATATTAAGTGGAGGCACATTTGTATAATGTAATCGGACCTTGAGCGATTTTCTCTCGTCCTTAGTAGGTAGAAGGCATTTATGGTAGTTAATGCAAGTAGGTAGAATTGAATGTGTAGATTAGACAGTTTTAGAGCGCAAGAGGGAAACGGGATATAGAAACCCTCATTGTGTATTGTAACATTATAGTGTGAAGAGCATAGAGGAGAAGAAGAGAGCTGTGTAGCAGACTCCATGTACAGAAGTTCTGAATTAATACAAGAAAGTTGTGATTCAGACTCATGGTGTTCATATATTCTCTGTGTATACATCTTTGAATGTTATGCTCATGAATGTTTTACTCTTTCTATCATGCAATTGCTTTTATGCTATGTATGAATGATTTCTTGTTGAATGTTTGAAATCTGAGAGGAAAGGGAAAAGGAATGAGTTTCAATTGTTTCTCTGTCTGACCAAGAGTTCATGCAAGTAGTGCAGTTGAATTGTCCACAAGGACTGCATCGACAAGGTGTTCAGAGGTTTGTCTCTGAAATCTTAGGAGAGATAGCTTTTGTTCTTATTCACACAATAGGTGCAGTTAGGCACATGAGCCGTGCAAGAAGGGCGTAGGCCGAGGGAAATCTCAGGGTTGCGAACCTGAGCAAAGTATTGAGAGGCTGCTTCTGCAGGTGTGCGTAGAGTCGAAGGATTTCAACGCGTGGAAGTGCTTGAAAGTCTGCCACAAGGAGTGCATGCAAGGGATTTTCTAAAAGCCTCAGAGTTGGAAAAATTTCAGAAGGATTTGAAGTCTTCGAAGTGGTTGAAGGAAAGCATAGCAACATCGGACCACGGGAGATTCTCAGAGAAAAAAAAGACGAACGGTCGGAATTCTCTATGGAGAATCCATGAAGTCCTGTGAGCCGTTAGATCTCACAGAGGAGCAGGGTAGTTACAAAGAGTGTTTCGAAAGGTTCTAAGCTCAGGAGGAGTAGGACCATAGATCCGAGCCACAAGGGCCATCGGATTTACACGTGGATCCCTATATCGAGTTTTCGTGGGTGAAAGTCCCATAAACTTTGCAACGGGAATCGCGATATTCCGAACCGTGAAGTCCCAAAATCTAAAAGGATTGTGTGGGCTACGGAGGAGTCAACGAGTGGATAGGTGGCACACTATTGACACGGAGTCAACCTCTGTTGATCATTTCAAAGTTTTGAGGAGTGAAGTTCTGAATTCTTTGCATTAGGATTCGCGATATCGCTAAGTTCGAAGTCTCGATGGAGTAAAGGGGCATTAAAAGGTCAACCTTGAGAGCGCGTCAGAATTTCGAAACATCGGGTTTCAGGAATCACGGGAACAAGTTGTTGGACACCGCGGCCGCCAAAATCGTGATAAGGAAAAGTCCGAAAGAGGAAGAGGAAGGTTCAGCGTTGACAGTTTTCGGGTTTTGGAGATCTGAGAGACAAGCGCGTGACCAACGAGTTCACGAAAGTGCCAAGTTCAATTTCCTGTAGAAAAAGGGGGAATTTCTGAAGTTGATTGTGGGTGAAGGTTTCCCGGAAGGGAAATAGAAGAGCCATTCAGAATCTCTTCAGGCCAGTGGTAAAGAAAAGATCCTGTGTTGACGTGAACCTTTCGACCTCCAGGTTGTGGAGGGAGTGTGCGTCAGCGTCAGTATGTTGATACATGGTTTGCGGTATGGTATAGGTTTTGGCACATGGTTTATGCACTTGGTATGGTATAGGTTTTGGTATGGTACAGGTTGTGACACATGGTTGATGCATGGTATAGTACATGGTATGGTATAGGTTTTGATTACATGGGTGTTGATGTGCAACATTGATACATGGTATGGTATATGTCTGGCATATTGTATACGTTGATGGTTTGAAATACATATCTTCTGATGCTATGTTGGTGATCTTGGTACATGTTGGGTAGAGGCATGTGTTGGTAATATTGGAAATCTAGTTGAGAGGTGTCCTTGGTATATTATCCATGTGAGAGGATCTGGTTGAGTATCAGTGACAGTGACAGGTTGGACATGTTGATCAGTGATAGGTTGGATTGTTTGATCAGTGATAGGTTTATGTGACAGGTTGGATATAGTGACACGTTGGATGAAGTGACAGGTTGACAGTGATAGGTTGATGTGACAAGTTGGATACAGTGGCAATGACAGTGATAGTGGAAGTGACAGTGGCTATGGTTGTGGTAGTGACAGTTGGTCTATAATTATATTTCAGGGTGGCAAGATGAGGTAAGGAAATGGGGTTGTAGCCTCCTTCTAGTTGGTGTTGGATAAAACAGGGTGTTGGAGCTTCCTTCAGGTTGGATACTGAGAATCAATGGGTTGTAGCCTCCTTTTGGTTGGAGCCAGATAATTCATGGAGTTGTATCTTCCTTTAGGTTGGATCCTGAGAATAGGGAGTTGGAGCCTCCTTCCATTTGCAACTAGAGAATTTGGAAGTTCATGTTTTCTATGAATGAATTCTTGATATATACATATAAGAAATCATAATGTGGTTTTATCCCATTTGGGTTTCCACATAGATAGTGGTGTATTGTGTATTTGATGTGATGTTGTTGATATGATGTTGCTTATGATTATATTCTCATGATATATTGAATGCAATAATAGAAGATACATTAATGATAAATTGTTAAATATTGTTGATAAAATTAAAGAATGTATGTTGTGGTTAAAAATGGTATAAAATGATCATAGTGATTCACCCCCCTTCTCAGTATTCCAACATCTCCTCCAAAAGAATGTATTTCTTCCATTATCGACAGGATTGTACATTGGAGTAAATTTCTTTGTCATTGGTGGGATACTTACGGATGGCACATGATAGTGTATCAATATGATATGCCACTGGATGATCGTGTTGAGTGAGAACTGCACCCATGGAATATTTTGAGGCATTGGTCTCAATATCAAAAGGTTGTTTCATATCAGTTAAGGAGAGTCCTAGATCTTAGCACAAGAAAATTTTCAGATCATCAAAAAACAATTGTTGTGACTTCCCCCATATGAACGTTTCCTTTCCACCACCCTTGTCCACTTGGATGAGGGCCCATGCAATATGGGATAATCCCAACATGAACCTATGATAGAATTTGGTAAGTCCTAAGAAACTTTGAAGCTCAGTTAGTGTGGTTGGGGCGAGCTAGTCACGAATGACTTGGATCTTCTATGGATCCACATGCACACCATGCTCATCAACAATGTAGCCTAGGTATTGAACCATGTTTGTGTCAAAGGAGAATTCTTCCAAGTTAACATATAGCCTGTGTTTTCACAGATTGTGAAGGAACTTCTAAATATGCTTCAAGTGTTCTTTCCCATTCTTTCTAAATATGAGGATATCATATAGATATACCACCATAGAAAAATTGGTGAAAATCCGCAATATATCATCCATCAATCTCATGAAATTTGTTGGAGAATTTGTCAAACTACCATCTTTAGGTATTGAGCCATTCTAAAATACCTTCTTTGAACTTGAAAGTATCCTTCCATACATCAGTTTGTTCTATTGGGACCCGGTGGTAGCGAGACTTCAATTTATTCTTATTGAAAAACTTAGCTCACTTGAGTTGGTCAAGAAGGTCATAAATCCAGGAAATTGGGTATTAGTTCTTGACTATGATTTTGTTTAAGGATCTGTAATAAATGTAGAGTATCCAAGTCCCGTGTTTCTTCTACAAGAGTACGATTGGGCTCCCGAAAAGTGAGGATTTAAGTTGCATGTGCCCCTTTTGAAGCAACTCTTGGATTTGTCTCTTTATTTCCTCATTTTCCATCAGAGAGAAATTATATATTGGCCCATTGGGTAGAGGTGCATCAGGGGTTATATTAATTGAATGCTTGACCTGATAGTGAAGCAGTACCCCTGTGGGTGAGGAGAATATTTCTTTGTATTCTTCCACGATCTTGTCCACCTACTTCTGCTACGCAGAGAGGCCCTGTGGAGAGGCCATGGATGTGGATACAACCTTCTGTTCACTTTGAGAGTGAATCATGAAGAATAAAAATTTCCTGGTCTAGGAAATGACATTCCTACATTGTTTAGCAAAGATCAAAGAAATGGAGGTAGGCGGAGATACCTCTTCTATCCTATACAATTGTCTACCCAAACTAATAATAACACGATGAGGTCTAGACTCATATACAACATTTTGTTTCCAAAAGTATGGTTGGCCTAAAATAACATCACAAATTTCAAGGGGGGGAATATCACATAATGCCTCATCCTTGACGGGCTTGATGTCATAGGGCAGATGACTTTGTTGGCTGACACAAAGATCTCTTCCTTGGAGGAGCCACTTGATGGTGTAGGGATGCGGGTGTGGTTTCATCAATAGGTTCAATGGCTTGATGAACTCTGTTAAGATAAGGTTATTTTGACTTCCTCTATTAACAATAAAATGCAATGGAGCACCCTTCACCCACATATATCAGTTAAAACATTGTTCATCTTCCTCTGGTTCTTCTAGTTCACTTGGTTGGACCTTGGTGGTAGAGATATTGGCACTCATGCTAGCGGGGAAAACCCCCCTATTACTATAATAGGGTCAAAGTATAGGCAGAGCTATGATCTCCCTTAAAACACAATCTAATTCATAAACTACCCCCAACACTCCAAATAGATGAATGGAAAGAGATAGGAAAGTAGGTCAAAAGTAGTAACTTTAGTCCAATGTTCGATGTAGACCACCACCATCTTTGTATCTCCTAGGATGCATGTCTCCTCCCGAAGATGACATGCAAAAAAACTTAGGCAAAAAACTCTACAAAAATTCTATCTCTACTCATCAAGATTAGGATTAGATAAAAAACATTATGCATAAATGAAAGGAAAAAAATAAAGATATCATTTGGGACAGGAAAAAGATTTTTTTATTCAAATGCAAAGATCAAAAATTACAACCTTTGTAGGTCGATGCTCCTGCAAACCTATTCTGAGATCCTCTTAATGTTGCTCCAAGTGCACTATCCCAATGCTTTCTCTCACAACCAATTGATCACTTCAGGGGAAGGGGAGGGATTCTATGGGAGAAAAGGCTAGAGATGGAATGCTGAGGAAAAAACTTAGAAGGGGTTGCAAATACTTGAGAAATGAGGGAGAATGTACTTTGGCAGAGTTTCACCATTCTAATGTTTGATGTTGGAATGGGAACCCAAGACCTCCTTTTATATGACAAAAGGATATTTATTTGGTTTGGGGATGGGCTACAACAGGTGAATTGGTTGGGAAACCCTCGATAACATGTAAACTCCATCAAATTCTTTGCAACTTTTGGAGGTAAACGTGGGCTTTTTAGTATGCAACTAGCGTATGTACATGGGTATTCTAGCATGCAAAAAGCATATGTATGAGGGAATTAGTGCAATAAGGAACGTACATGCTCCAAAAACTGGCTTTTTAAATAGAGTTCCTCAATAGTGATTTGGAAAATTATCCAAGTAGAAAGGAAAATGCCATGTATGCATAGGTAGAGAATTTTAGGGATATAATAGATGCCCCCTAATGTGTGAGTTCAAAAGAGAAATTGATGTCTAAAATACATTACAATATATTTACCAGTGGGAATGCACAAAGTTGAGAGAGCCCAAGACTAGAGTTCAGGATTTATCAATCTGCAAAACAATAATAAGCTCTTCTAAGGCGGGCATACCCATGATCGAGATGAACTAATCATGGCTGCCAGTAAATTACACTACATATCCATGTCATATAAATGTTTATATAAAGTGTAGCCGTGAGCAGTACGCAGCAGATCTACATCTCAAAATCATTCGATGATATTCAAATAGAATACAATATGCATCATCAAGAAGCATTATCATGTGGCTGGAGATGAGGGCTTCATATCTTGAGAAAAATCTTCAATATATTCAATAGCTCAAGTAGGAGTACAATATGAGTGTAAGACTCACTACCCTTAGGTCTTTGATAAGCCGTCAGAAAAATACTGGAGGATCTCGATCATCAGGCACAAAACTTCGTCGATTTTGATTCTAGACTTGACTGGACTCTCGGGATAGCCAACTCATGAAAGTCAAGAGACAATATGTAGAATAGATGACTCAGGTTGGATACAAATTCCCTTGGACAAAGCATGGAATATGATCAAACTCAGGCAGTGTAACATTGGCATAAGTCTACGATGTAGGAGGCACCGCAAACTCTCCATATGTTTGGAAGAGTAACCAAATGGAGTAGGAAACAACTCTATGTAGAAATAAAACCATCCTAAGTTCATACTAGATCCCAATGCTTGATGAACAAAGGGAAGGATGTGCTTTATCCAAGGGCGACTATATTGATGATGAAAAAATAATGTATATTTTTCATCCTTTTTGTCTTTTTTGATTTTTTTACGAGCTTGAAAAAGAATAAAAGAATGCTACGTTAAAATGGAGGAACGAGTGTCACGAGAAAGAAAAACGGTTCCAAGCACATGGAACATAGTGATGCTCAAGGAAAGGAGACATGTGCAGGATAAAGACACTTGGGAAAAATTCATCCATGGGTCAAGGTGTCAGATCGCAAAGGAAAAAAGTGTTACAAGGCTTGCATATAAGGAATGGTTTAAAGGTTCAGTTGAGAGCAACATGGAGTTGGCATTAGGCCAAAGACACAAAGATGACACCCACCATGAGATTAAGAAAGAAGCAACAAGACTCCTTCCATTTGAATTTTTATGAGCCCATAGAAGGTAAGCTCGGTGCTTGTTTCAAGTTTTAGAGAGTTTGAAAAATGTTAAAGAAGACTCCAGGGAGTACCTTTTTCACAATTAGTCCAATCGGTTTGAAAAAGGGGTAAACTTGCACCGAAAGGATGTATTTTAAAAACCATTTTAATGAGTGTGATAAAGACAAGATCACTCAGCCATATTTTCAATTTTAAGGAGTCTGAAAAGAGATTAACTATGGACTCATGGCCTTTTTCTAGGTTTAGTGTTCGTATCCCAAAAAATTATAAAATATAACTGAGGAGAACTCTCTCGGTGAGACGAATCTCCCGAGCCGTACCTTTTTACGGAATAATATATTGGCTGGAAAAAGGGTTAATCTCATGCCAAGTAGATGTTCTTCTGGACCAAATTAATGAGTGTGAAGGAACAAGGTCACTTGGTGATATTTTCATATTTAGGGAGTCTGAAAAGAGTTTAACTATGGACTTCGAGGGGTTCCTTTTTCGTAAGTAATATCCAAGGCCCGAAAAATAAATAAACCAAAACCAAGGAGAATGTTCTTTTTGTTAGCACTATGTAAATTTGTTCGGTTGATTAAAAAACGACAGAGGTAACCTAAAAACCATTATAGATCTGGGTACTAGCCTTCTCAACTCAGAGAGGGCTCTCCTGTCACTTGGTCTTTAATAGATGATTTTTCTTTAACAAGTCAATGGCTAGGTTTTGTTGCTTTGAAGGGTTTTTTATAATTTCGCTGGAAAGAAAGGGGAGGGACACCTAGGGATATGGAGTCAAACTTATGAAAATGAATGGAAGCATTGACTAGTCAGTAGAACTCTTTAGACGATAAAGGCTAAATGAGGTGATGAATCAGAGTTATAAATTGTAATTTGTAGACTGTAAGAAGAAAGGAAAAACATAAAATTGCATCAGAGCATTAAATAAAATGAATTCTGACTTAATTAGGAAGAACTTAACACAATTTAAATTGCTTAAGCCGAGAGCATCACAAGATGAATTATGGTCCTTTAACTATCCAATTTAAACAAAAGACAGTGAAAATGAAATCAAGAACACAGGAAATACATACAAAGAAAGAAGATAAATATCAGACCACCACCATTGGAATCTTTTCATGGAAATTTCAAGACATTTTCATGTGCATTCTATTCAGCATCAAAAAACTACATTCAAGTTCCAAATAGATAAAAAAAATCCCTTGCACTTCTACCAACCCCTAATACATTTGTAACTCCTAATATTTATACAAGTTGAGTTCCTCTGGTTTGAAACTGATTACAATGATTATAAAGAAACATTTCTATTTTGAAATCGATTACAATGATAAGAAAGGAACATTTTGGTTTTGAAACCAATTACAATGATCAACAAGAAAACATTTCTTGATCCGGATTCTTTCTCCTATGACATTTTGGTCCCTTTCTTTGCCACTTGTTCTGCTTTGGTCTTCCACATGATATCCCATCTTTAGTGACATCTGGACATCATTTACTGGGCCCTGGAAAAATGCATTTTGTCTTACCCAACCTAATTATTTCCTTCCATTGCAAGTCAGAAGGAATATCATAATCTGTCACTTTCTTTATTATAATATCCAAGTCAATGAAAGAAGCATATGACATGACTGGCAGTCCAAGCTTGACTGTTTTGAATTGATTCATAGTTTCAAAGTCTGTAATCAGATGCTCAACTAAAGTGTCTCCTTTCATACTTTCCTCCATTGTATCGAACTTAGAATGATCCATTCTACACCAATTCAAATGATCGTTTTATTCTTCCTGATCACACAACTTTTCCTTTCCATCTAAAAATGGTGTAAGTCCTTTGGTAAACAATTCTTCAAACAAATCTTTGAACTCTTGTACACTCTACTCCATCTGTGTTGCTTTAGTTTGAACTAATTTCAAGAGATTATGTTTGGAAATAACCCTCCTGGCCTAGATAATCAATGTAGTTTTGTCTTTAACTCCAATGGTCTAAAGTTTTGTAGTAGGAACAAAGTTGAGTAGATTTATGGCGTTCTAGGCCCATTCTGATGGTTTCTTTGCTAGAGTTTCATTCGCAACAGTGCATTTATTTCTGGCTATAATGGTTATGTTGTCTTTATCATTAATGATGTTCAAATATGATCTGAAATTGGCATCATCAGCAGCTATAGAGTCCTAGATGATATGCTTGACCCCCTGCAACAAATCTTTTCCTCTTCACCTTATCTTCAATTTATTTATTATTTCTTGCAAGCCTTCATTTTCCTTTTGAAATTGAGTTATCCTTTCATCCTTTGCCTCCAATTCATGCTTCAATTTCTCTATGCTTCCTTTCAACCCTTTGATTTCTCCTTCTTTCAAGCTAACTTGTGACATAGCCTGGACAAGTCCTTTAGTATTTGATCCAATTTCTGAAGTAGGGGATGAAACCACAGCCTTGTTTAGCAATTTTTTATTCTCTTGTGACCATTTCACCTTTTCTTATTCCAGCTGCAACACCCTATCTTTGTAGCACAGTGCCTCTTGACGAAGCATTTCATTTTCATGTTCTAGATTAACCAATTATGTTGTTTGTGGATGCTCTATAGTAGGCATTTTCAATTTCTTCTTCAAACTTTGAATTAGTTTGTCCTTCTCATCCAATCAAGATTTCAACCCTTGGGGGCCTTCAGATTCCAACCTCTTTACCTGAGTCTGCCAATATCTACTAGATGTCTTTTCCTACCTCAACTCTCCTTCCAATTTCATTACATAAGATGATAGTTTTGAATTCTTTAAACTTAAGCTCGGGTAATCAGAATATAGCATGTCACTAGTGTGTTTGTGGAATTTGACCTTGTCTGGAGCACTTATGTTATCATATTTTATCTTTATTTCAGAGACTTTGTATTCATATGCCACTACAATATTAAATGTTCTCTTTTCAACATCCCTTACTGTGAACAGAGAAGATTTATGATGAGAAATATTTTCCACTTCAGGGACTAAATCCCTCATCTCACTTTGAGCTGTGTTTGCCTTCTCATCATACTTCTTGGCAAGTCCTCTCTAGACTGATAAACTGACTCAGATGTTTTATCAAATATGTATTTCTTACTGCTAAAGGTTCTTGAGATCCCTTCACTTTGGAGTTTACTTTCCTTTTCAACCTCTATAGTGCTAGTACCACTTTCCACCAAATCTAGATTAGCTTGGTCTCTAGACTCTTCCTCTTCTAAAAACACAATCTGTGTTGACTGTGTAACTTTCATATTCTTTGGGTCATTTTGTTGGTCACTAATGTCCATGGCCTCTGAACTGCTTCTATTGTTGTAAACACTTGTCTTAGGAACTTTAATTATCGGATTCTCAGGAGCTTGTTGTGCTTGAATTTGTTGTAGGGTTTCCTCCACTTGTTTTGGTTGAATTGGTTGCAATATTTATTCCACATCAACACAAACTTCTATATTTTCTAGCTTATCAAAACCCTCAACCTGTTTATGCTCATAAGGGGCCTGTTTTTTCATCTATCTCCTCTTGGATATGATTTGATGTGAATCATACCTTCTTCCATGTAACTGTGCAAAACCAAACTCTTTGAGCTTTTATTTAACTTGAGATAAACATTATATGGATTTGACAATGAAGGGGCCAGTGACAAAAGGGAAACTAAGGCTGGAGGCTCTATGCAACTTCAGGAAATGCTCTATTTCAGATATAATTCTCTTCCTGATGAATTCGAGAGAAAATATTATATGTGTTAATAAAACAGGCAATAGGTAAGGCGATTCATGACAACCATAAACTGAGATTATTTTTGAATGCATAAATAATACCCAATATCCCACTATGTTCTCTGAATTTTTTTGTAGATAGCTTCTCATTTCATCCGAAACTCTAGGTAGGTTGGTATTCAAAATCAAACTATAAACTCTGAACATGAATTTGTTGATAAAGATAAGTAATGTAATCCTTTTCCATTCAGTTGACACAGATGTTGCTTTAGGAAATTATCTCTAGTTGGTTTCCAGGAAAAATCCTCAACAGATAGGTATAGCATCTAAAATGTCTTAGGGAACAAAAATTCCCTAGTTGTTTATGGATATTATCAGCTAGGAATTGATCAAAGTTGATACAAACTAAAAAACCAGGCTCTAACTTAAAAAATGTCAAAAGGAAACCGAGCATGACTTCAAACACATATTTGTCATTGTCTAGACCTAAAAATTGACTCAAAATGGAGCAAACCCATTGGACTTTGATGACCATTATATTTACATTCATCGACAAATACAGACTTTCTGAAAAATGTTCAAGTTTGACAATTGTCTGTAAAAAAAGATGCCATACCTCTGATGGACACTCTCTATATACCCTAATCAACTTCTCTTCATTGAAAGGTTAAGAAATTATGGAAAAAGACTCTAGTATACCGAGGGATTCTCGAATTGACATACTCTCTACCCTACACAAGAACTCTAACCCGTGTTTATTCACAACGACTCTTTCTTCATGGGAATATTGTTCAGCGCAACAACCTATAAATTCAGGAAATGGGAAATCAATTTCAACAGCATAAGGGATTATGGTGACCTGGACCACTTCAAGGAATGGTATACTTATTCCTACTTTATCAGACAGGTTTCTTCTAGACACAGAGATAGGGGAAATAATGATTTCAATGTCAAAAACATCTGCGTCTCTATCAATTAAAGATTTTTCATTTGTTGTGGGGTCTTGGTCCATTATTGAGGTTATGATGGGATCCATGGTCATGATGAAAAATACCTGGAAACGAGCGAAAATGGCGTGCAGTTGGTGTACTGTTGAGATGCAATTGGAACACGGTGGTCGCACCAAGGTTCTAGCGATCTAGTATTCAAATAATAATCAAATAAAATAAATGAATAAAGGTCCATTTATACTTTTCTATTTTTCATGGGCGCGAGGAAGTAGTTTTGAGGTAACCCACTTTTTGTCCTGCAATGCACCTAGTGATGCCACATACCCCCGAGAGAAAATTGTGGGATTGCCCTTTGAAATTAAACCCTACACAACTTTTCCTCCCACAATTGTTCTCAGTCGTTGATCTCGAGAAATCACGATCCGTGATACTTTGAACCCGATCAGCTTAGTGTTCCTTCCAGATTTATCCCTTTCCTTCCATGTTTATCCCTTTCCTACCATATTTATCCCCTTTCCTATTTTATCAGGCTTCCAAACCGGTTTAGCATTCCGCTAGATTTCAAAATATTGATTTCACACAATACAAATTTAATGGTGACTAACACCTTTTTCAAAAATTTAGTCCCTTAGGCCAGAAAAAGGGTTAAACTTACACCTGAGAATACTCTTCTAGCAAACCGAAGTTCCTAGAACATACCTTTATTTGTAAAATTATCCATCTGAACAGAAAAGGGGGTAAACTACCATTGGATAGATCTTCCCTCAAATTTGAGTTTGGCGAGCATGAAGGGAAACAATATCACTCAGCAATATTTTCAATTTTAGGGAGTCTGAAAAGAGCTTAAAGAAGACTCCAGGGGGCTACTTTTCTCAAGTAATCCATATGAGATCGAAAATAATAAATACAATCTCATTGGATGTTGCTTTTGAAATTTAAGGCAAGCTTAAAATACAAAAAAGCGTGCTCATTAGGGAGTCTCGTGGGTAAGGCAAAGAATGATGGTTAGCAAGAAGAATGAGGCTTCAATACAAAGTCATGGTAAGACTAAAAGGACTTTTGTTCCTATGAATTACTTCAGCATGGGAACCAAATGGAAAACAAGGATCTAACTAGAATTCCCTTGGAATGAAGGCTCTACCACATAAAGTACGACACACTTATCATCAAGGAAGGTTAGTGTGGCAATTTAGTGGGGTTTATCCTAAGGCGAAAAGAACCAAGAAACATATACTGCAAAAATTGCAAGTAGGAAAAAAACCTAACCTATATGGTAGTTTTGAGGTCAATACCTGTCAAAATGGATCGATACGATGAGAAAATGTCAAAGAGAAAACTTTCTCCAAGATCCTGCATATAATGCCAATAAAATTCATCCAGAAGGTAATAGATCTAATATAGATAGAAATTTTGGAAAATGAGAGGTGCTACTGAATACAAAAATTGAAAAAAACAAACCTGAACTGTATAATATATAGAAGGTACCGCACAACCTTACGACTTATGTGTGGTATTAGCTCAAGTAGAGCCCGCTACTAGGATCTGACCAAGACTCTCTTCAATAGTCAACCTAGAAAGTATCCCAAAAAGGGAATAAAAAACAAACCATGGTGTAAGTCTTCCCAAGGCATAGAAACTATATTCATGGCTTCAAGGATTGCCTCATCTGAAGGCAATTCAAAATCCAAGAAATCAGGCAAACGAGGGCGATAGAAAATCCCAAAGGGTGAAGAAAATTGACCATGTTCCATATGACAATGGAGGTTATGGAAAGGACTAGCAGAGCCTATCAGCAAAGAATCATAAGCATGATGGATTAAGGATCTACAAACATCGATATTAGACTCAAAGGGAGACTAAATACCACTCGGACCAAGAGGGGGAAGCAAGGGCTCCCATGCCCACAATGGATAAGCCAATGGATCAATTGTTGAGACCAAGTTTCGAGGAGGAAAACATTATTGAAAAAGTTCATGCTCATGAGCAATTGAACATTGAGTATAATATGCCACATAATTAACCTATGGCAGGGTAGAGTCTACACGAATACTAGGAACATATAAATGGGTAGCCTAAACTAATGCCGAATTAGGATGAAGATTATCAAATGCCAGCTAGTCAATAGTGATAATTCTTCCATTGTGATGGAAATGCATCACCCAGAAGAGCATAGACACCATAGCACTCATAGCATATACATAATCATGCCTGAGAAGCATATTGAAATCTAACACGGCTTGCACCACTATAACATCAACAACGACGTTCTTCCCACCTAAAGAGATATTTAATGAAGGAAGAATCCCCAAATATTCACCAGGATATCTTTCAAAATCCAATAGCTCATGCGAAGTAGACACAATCTCGGGAGAACCCAAAGCTTGCCAAGAAAAGGAAGATAAAGTTCTTGCGGAGGCTCCTTCATCCATAATACATCGGTAAATGTTTTTTGAATTAACTTAAACCTTTATTTGAAAAGGTGTAGAATAAGGAAGGCGAGGCTCATAAAGTTCATTCCAATCAAAGGAAATTCTCCTAGGACTTGGAGGGGGTGTGCTCAAACTGAGCGAAATCCCCCCTTGTTCTAAAAGTATTGAACTAAAAATGTTAAAAACATAATCGATAGACACATCACTCCCTAAGAGAAGAGTGGGATCAGTCGAAGATTAAATCATCATGACCACTTTCATAGACTCGACACTCTCCAAGAGAAGAGTGGGATCAGGTGAATATTACATCAGCATGACCACTTTTGTATACTTAACACTATCTAAGAGAAGACTGGGATCAACCAAATATTGCATCAGCATGACCGCTTCCTCAACCACTAGTTGAATAGGAGCCAAGACAACATGGTCTAAAGGTGCATCACCCCCAAAAGAGGAGTGGGATCAACCAAATATTGAATCGGCATGACCTCCTTATCAACCATTGGCTAAAAAGAATGTGAGGAAACCTAGGAAGACTCAGAATTAGAAGAACTTGCAAACAAAGACCATAATCTTCATGCCTTTGGAAGGCCAGGGTATAAATGAGTAAGGTGATCTACCTTGAAAATATTACAAGGGAACTTAGGATTACGTCCTATTCGTCTAGGTTTATCAACAACATCAATGCCCCTAGCATGACTGGTAGTGGTTGGTTGCGTGTCCCCAATATGACTAGCAAAGGATGTTGACATATCATTGGTACGACTCGCATTGATGAGACCTTTGCCCCAAGCATGACTTGCAGTGGTTGGTTGCACATCTCCAACATGAATTGCAGAGGTTGGTGATTGCTCTATAACATGACTCATAGAGGCTACAGACCTATCGTCAATATGACTAGCTGTGACTCAACTTTTTCCCCCAACATGACTTGGAGAGGTTGGGTGATGGTTCTCAACATGACTCAAAGAGGTTGTTGACAACTCTCCAACATGACTAGCAAAGGTTGGTTGTTTTCGCCTAACATGACTTGCAAAGGCTGGGTGTTGGTCTTTAACATGACTTGTAGAGGTTAATGACCCATCTCCAACATGACTCATAGAGGTTGGTGATTTATTCTTCCTATTCTTCCTCTTTCTATTTTGTTTATACTTTTGGTTACTAGTAGCTAAACTTTCACTAGAGAAGAATTTATTGATGAAGGAACATCAACATGATTCCCATGATATAAGGTGCTTAACAGAGAAACGTCAAGACCATTTGAGACATTTGGAATGGTACCCAGCCAACCCAGTAGTCCCACATTCAACCCAGGAATCTAAAAAGTGGCCATCAAAGGAACACCAACGTTTACGAAGAAAGGAAAAGCACAAGAATACCCTTGTGAAGGGGTTCCTTGGTTGATATTGTCAGGAAATTTCTCCATGAATTTCTTATGCACAGGTTCTTCCCTTGCGGGATTACTCAAGTCCATAAAAGTCTCACACACTAACTCTAGAGAACCAGTGGTATAAAAAAAATGCCTATAAATAGGAGGCTCCATGTTTCTAAATGGAAGACTGAAACATTCCTCACGAACGCCAGAGTGGGTGGTCTACCACCTTAGGTCAGAGACCAAAATAAATGACTGAATAACTCACTATGGAAAACTAGGGAGCATAGAGCACACTTCTAAGAAGAAAAGCCTAAAAAGATACAAACCAAACAATAGCCTTCCAAATTCTTCTGACCCAGGGAGATGAAGTCATGATTTTCCAAATTGTTCACAAAGGCAAACAACTAACCAGGAGAAGTAGTTACCTAGACCTCTGAACAACGGTCCCTTCGGGCTTTGCCCAAAAAATCAGAGTCTTCCTCAGGTACCACGATACACCCCTCGCAGTCACATCTGTTTCAACCTATATAATGGAAACTCGGCCACCAAGTTGTAATCAAAAACCAAGGGGGTA
>JASDQU010946062.1:81829-93915 GCA_032191745.1 Picea mariana
GACTCTTTCAAAAAATGAAACTAATTAGAACACTAGAAAATAAGACTCTACACTAATCCTTCAATGAAAAGAGTTTCAAGGGAGAAAAAGCATGAACAATCCTTCAAAACATAAAGATGTAGTTTTTTCTCCTTTTCATGCAAAATGCGAAATGCAACTTTCAAGTGAAACAAAATAGAAAATGAAAGGATTTTGTTTCTTATTTTTTCTTTTGAAATGCTTTCAAGATGAGAACAAAACTCAACATTACGCTAATTTCTTTTTCTTTTTCAAATAAAAATGAAAAGCAAATGCAAAGAAAGAAAGAAACCTAACAAACTAGGTTTTTTTTATATTTTCCTCGAACCAAAGCAGAACTAACAAAAGATGCTAAAAGAAACTGCAGAATAAAGATGTTAAAATTCAAGATAGAAATCAGTTAAAACTGAATCTTTAACCCAATCTTAAGACCACTAATAGAGACCTTGTATAGTCGAAAAAAGGCCTGAGAAACCCAAGGCTTATGGTAGGAAAGAGAAAGAGACATGTTTTTTAAAAACCTTTAAAGACATAGAGACATTGGTGGTTGCACCAGCCTCCTACGTATATACATGAGTTGTCTACTTTGCAAACAATTTTTTTCAAAACACAACTCATTTTTCTTAAAATTCAAGCTAGAAATAAGTTAAAACTGAATATTTAACCCAATCCTAAGACCACTAACAGAGACCTTGTAAAGTTGAAAAAAGGCCCGAGAAACCCAAGTCTTATGGTAGGAAAGAGAAAGATACCTCTTTTTCAAAAACCCTTTCAAGACATAGAGACGTGGGTTGTTGAACTACCTGCCTACGTATGTATGCGGGATTTCTACTGTGCAAACAATTCTTTTTCAAAATATGACTCATTTTTCTTAAAATTCAAGCTAGAAATAAGTTAAAATTGAATCTTTAACCCAATCCTAAGACCACTAACAGAGACCTTGTAAAGTCAAAAAAGGCCTGAGAAACCCAAGGCTTCTGTAAGGAAAGAGAAAGAGACCTATTTTTTAAAAACTCTTTCAAGACACAGAGACGCGGGTTTTTGCACCAATAGCCTACGTATGTACACGGGATGTCTACTATGTAGACAATTGTTTTTCAAAATACAACTCATTTTTCTTAAAATTCAAGATATAAATAAGTTAAAACTGAATCTTTAACCTAATCCTAAGACCACTAATAGAGACCTTGTAAATTCGAAAAAAGGCCTGAGAAACCCAAGGCTTCTAGCAGGAAAGAGAAAGAGACCTTTTTTTTTTAAACCCTTTTAAGACACAAAGATGTAGGTTGTTGCACCAGTAGCCTTTGTATGTACATGGGTTGTCTACTATGCAGAGAATGTTTTTCAAAATACACTCATTTTTCTTAAAATTCAAGCTAGAAATAAGTTAAAACTGAATCTTTAGCCCAATACTAAGGACCCTAATAGAGACCCTGTAAAGTCAAAAAAAATGCCTGAGAAACCCAAGGATTCTGGCAGGAAAGAGAAAGAGGGCTCTTTTGTAAAATCCCTTTCAAGACACAGAGACATGAGTTGTTGCACTACCGACCTACATATGTGCACGACTTGTCTATTGTATAGATTGTGTATGTATGCGGGATAAGCCAAAGCAAATCACGTACACCTACGAAATTTTTCAAAAAATAAAAAGACTAGGAAGAATGAATGGGAAGGGATAGTTGGTAGGCACCTTGCAGGTGACCAAAGACCCTTAAAAGACTCAGTGAACTTGATAAAAACTCAAAATAAAATAAAGAATCCAATTAAAAACCAAAAACTCCCTCTAAAACCCTAGAGAGAATCCCTAGTTGAGTCACCAATTCTGCCAGTCCGGAAAATCCCCCTATTACTATATCAGGGTCAAAGTATAGGCAGAGATATGATCTCCATTACAAGACAATATAATTCCTAAACTACCCGAAACACTCCAAATAGATGAATAGAAAGAGATAGAAAAGTAGGTTAGAAGTAGAACCTTTAGTCCAAGATCCAATGTAGACCACCTCCATCTTTGTAGCTCCCAGACTGCAAGTCTCCTCCTAAAGTTGACCTGAAAAAACACTTAGTCAAACAAAGCTACAAATATTCTATCTCTACTCATCAATATTAGGATTAGATATAAACCATTATGCATAAATCAAAGGAAAAACATAAAGATATCATTTGGGACAAGAAAAATATCATTTTATTCAAATGCAAATATCGAGAATTACAACCTTTGTAGGAGGGTGCTCCTGCGAACCTGGTCGTGGTTCCTCTTAATTTTTCTCCAAGTGCACTATCCCACCGCTTTCTCTCACAATCATCGAATCACTTCGGGTGAAGGGAATGGATTGTATGGGAGAAAAGGATAGAGAGGGAATGCTGAGGAAAAAACTCAGAAGGGGTTGCAAATACTTGGGTAAGGAGGGAGAAGCGATTTGGGCAGAGTTTCACCGTTCTAATGCTTGATGTTGGAATGGGACCCCAAGACCTCCTTTTATATGACAAAATGATATTTATTCAGTTTGGGGATGGGCTACAGCAGGTGAATTGGTTAAGAAACCCTCGATAGCCCGTAAACTTCGTCAAATTCCTTGCAAATTTTTATTTTTTGCAAATTTTGGAGGTAAACACGTGTTTTTTAGTATGTAGCTAGCATATGTACATGGGATTTCTAGCATGCAACAAGCGTATGTACATGGGAAGTAGTGCAACAAGGTGTGACATGCTCCAAAAATGGTTTTTTAAATAGATTTCCTCAGTTGTGATTTGGTAAATTATGCAAGTAGAAAGTCCAATGCCATGTATGCATAGGTAGAGCATTTTAGGGCTATAACAATTGGGTTCTACATCGATGATACACTTCCCCTTTTCTAGATTTGATTCAGATTTGGAACCTTCCTCTCACTATGAGGCTTTCATATTGGCCACCAACAACTGCTTCGAGTGAAATTCATCGGTGTTATGCCAGGGGATTTTATGGAATTCATGTTGGTTGTGGAACCTGATTATCTTCCTGATTCAGAGGTCTTTTTTTTTAGTCATGTTTATACCCCATGAAAAATTTACACCCCAGAAGAATGTACACTCCTCCACACGGGGGAGTGTAGAGTGGGGTTACCCCCTTTGCGGGGTCCAGGGTCAAGTGGGCATCTGGCGGGGATTCGAGGGCTTCGCCCCTGAAGGAAAATTTTCCTTGTAAATGTATATTGTAATTTCATTCTAAATTTGGACCATTCATTATAAGGTCGTAGATCTGACGGTATAAGTTATGTTAGGTTTTTTTTCCCTAGAAGGAAACCCCATTTTATGAGGGAAATTTATTACAACTATGTATTATTGCGAATAGTGTATTTTGAGTGAGGAGATTGTAAGAGAAAGAAGAGGAAGTTATAGTGGGTGTGTTGTAGGTTGTATCCCTTCATTTTGTTGGATAATAATAAAGGAAGGACCTGGAAATTTCTTTGGTGGACATATCCCACACTGGGTGAACCACTTATATTTGTTTCTCTATTGTATTATGTATCTTTTGTGTTTTATTTTTGCATTTGTTTTATTTTATTTCTCCACGATCCTGATTTTCTAACAATTCACACCACTTCCCTGTGTCTTTATTTATATTCTCATTACCCTTCTTTCTTTGTGGCTTGGACTGGTTGTCCTGAGGAGTTCCATCACTCCTATGTCCTTTTTTCTACTGGTTGGGGCTGCATTTTCCCTACTTCTACTATGAGGAATTTGCAGATCCAAACTCCCACTTCTTCTGTTTAAATTTATGCTCAATTTTTACAGCATATCGATAAGCCATACCTAATGATGAGGTGTCCAGAAACTCCATTTATGTTTGGATTTATCTATGTACACATCAATGCTACTTGATCACCAGCTATCATTCATATTCTTTGATACCTAGCTTGGTGCGCAAGGTATGGAAGATACTTTTGAACTTTGGTACTATATGGTCCATTTCTTGTCACAGTGTGGTCCATTTCATATACTAGTCATCATAGTTTACAATAGGGTAGTATTGTTCATTAATAGAATTCCTGAAAAGATACCAAGTGGGTGTGACCAAAAATATTGTAGATTCCTAAGTTTCATTTTTCTCACATTAAGTCTCCCACCAATCCTTGACATGGGGGACAACCTTAAGGAGCGCAAAGTTAATATTTTCTCTAATGGAAAAATTATGGACAAATACCCTTCTAACAAATTCAACCATTTCTCTATAGAATTTTCATTTATTTAACCTTCAAATAAGGGGATATAAAAATTGACTTGTACCTTGAAGGGTGTGGCACCTCCCAAGTGGCTTCTTGATGAATATTCATCTCTTATTGGCAACCGTTGAAGGATCTGTGCAAATTTATCCACCATCTCGTTGCTTTGTCATGCAAGCGCTTCCTTATGCAATAGTTTAAAATGATATCCTCCTCCATCGTCTCCCTTTTATTTATCCACGGGAGGTCATTGTGATCAGCGGAGATGGTCTTGCAAGGGATCAACTACTTCGAGTCCCAACTCCTTGTACCCTAACCTCGTTGGGGACATGCACCTAGAAAAAAATAAATAGAAGACCGCTCTAATATCATTGATCCAGATTTATAAATGGAATGAAATTAAATAAAGATGTATATAAAATTAATACACAAAGATACAATAAAACCTGACTTCTATTAATAAAGAGAAACAATTGAAACTGTAAAAATGCATATTGAAACAAACTTGCTCGAATAGGGGTAGCTTAGCTCTGAGAAGACATGTGACGGCTATGCTCATTCACAATAATATGATTACAACGACTCTCCAAATTAATTTTTAACATAAAACAAAAGTGATAAAACCGTAAACATTCAAAACCCTGACCTCGAGAGATGAAACAACAAAAGGTTTGTGGGCCCCGATGGGGGTAATTGATATGTCAACTTCTTGAGGGCATAAATTTTCCATACACTCTTCATTTTGGGTGTTCGATACACTATTAGAAAGTTACATCCGAGGATTACATATTATGTTCAACATAACATCTACCTTTGGTTACAATATGGGCGTTATCGATCCCAAA
Source organism: Picea mariana (assembly GCA_032191745.1). NCBI lineage: Eukaryota > Viridiplantae > Streptophyta > Pinopsida > Pinales > Pinaceae > Picea > Picea mariana. The sequence goes on from JASDQU010946062.1 coordinate 86,895, forward strand.
AAACGTAGTTTTGGGCCTCAAAACGACCCTAAAAGTTTGGGACACAAAAAATTATAAAAAAAACTGCCAAAATGGAAATTTCTCTTTGACCTAGTGGAATAGATGGGTGGCCACTGATATTCACCTATATCACCACAAAATATGTATCATAATATCCATACAATTCACTAAATGGGCTCATCTGTATGGACATGTGATGAGTGATATTGTAACAATGCTCCTCGAGATGTAACCACTTTATCCATGCTCGTTGTTGCCATGACATGTAGTGCCTTAGGTAACCCTCGATCCATTTGTTTACTATCTTGGTATGACCATATATATGGGGGTGATAGCTAGTTATAGGTGTCAACTATGTCCTGGATAACCTGAATAGCTTCTGCAAAAATGCGTTGAGGAACCTGCTATCCTGGTCACTAACTATGTTCCTTGGAAGACCATGGAGTCTGAACACCTCTCTGAAGAATGGATATGCTACCTAATATTCATTTTACTCTGAAGGAATGGAAAATAAGGGTGAATATTTAGTCAATCTTTCCATTAACACATAGATATAGTCCCTACCATGAACCTTTGGAAACCATATGATGAAGTCCATGGAAATACTATCCCACTTTTTCTCTGGAATAGGAAATGGATGAAGCAATCTTATTGGATGTGTAAAATCTGACTTTTTCTATTTAAAATTCATGTACTCCATCACATGAATAACTGCATCCTCCTTGATATCCTTCCAGGAAAATCTCTCCCTCACCTACCTATAGGTTTTCAAATACCCTTGGTGCCTTTCCAGTGGCATGTCATGTACTTCCCTAAAAATATTGTTCTTGAGTTTGGACTCAAGGATAATATAGATCATGTCTTTGTATTAAATGATATCATACACTACCTTGTACCTATCATCCTAAAAACATCCCTCCATCAGCTCATAAGAGAAGGTGTTCTTGGAGTATTCCACCAAAAGAATGGATTTCTAGTCTATTGAGATCTCTATCATGGAAAAAGTTGTAGGTCTTATGGATAAGGCATCAGCAACTATGTTATTCTTCCCCTTTACATACTCAATGTTAAAATCATATTCCTACACCTTACTCACACATTCTTGTTGTCTCTCATTGAGATCTCGATGCTCCAAGAAATATCTCAAGTTGTTGTGGTCAGTCCTAACCACAAAGTATCCTCCTACCAGGTATTGTCTGAACTTTTCTAATGCATGCATAATGGAAAACATATCCTTATCATATATGAGATATAGATTCTCTATCTCTCTTAGATTTATGTGCTCGAAATATATCGAGTGTCAGTTCTGCATTAGAACTTCCCCTATCCCCTCACTGGATGTGTCATAGTCCAGGACAAAAGGTTGCGTGAAATCTAGGAGTACTAATATTGGGAAAGTGTTCATCACCCTCTCCATTATTTTGAATGCTACCTATGCATCCTCTGACCATATGAACACACATTTCTTTGGTGAGGCTTTTCAATGGCACAGCCAATTGTGAAAATCCTTTCACAAAGAGCCTATAATAACTACATATCCTAAAGAATCCTCGCATATCTGTGAGCTATTTGGGGGTGGGACAATATAATATTGACTGGATTTTATCTCGATGTACCTTTAATCCCTCAACACCAATCGCATGCCCCAGATAGAGGATCTTTGTTAACCCAAACTCTCAATTTTCCTCCTTGGAAAAAAGAAATTGCTCCTCCATGGTGATAATCTCATCCACATGCTTCAAATGTTCCTCCCACATCTTGTTGTAGATAAAAATATCATCAAAGAACACCAATAATAATTTCCTCAACTATTTGTTGAAGATATCGTTCATGCATGTCTAAAAGGTAGTCAGTGCATTAGTCAACTTGAAGGGCGTGACTAGAAACTCATAGTGCCCATAGTGACACATGAATGTTGTTTTGTGGATATCCTCCTCTTTGACCTAAATTTCACGGTATCTTGATCCTAGATCAACCTTTGATTAGTACACTACCCCATGCATCTCTTCTATTAGCTCATGAATATTAGGTATTGGGTATCAATGTTTTATGGTCTTCTTGTTCAGTGCCATGTATTTTATACACATCCTATTTGTTTCATCCTTCTTCTTCACTAGTATAATTGAAGAAGCAAAGGGACTAGAACTAGCCCTGATATGTCCCATCTCTAGAAACTCCTTTATGGCCTTCTATATTTCATCCTTGAACCTCTTCATATGCTTGTAGGTTGTGGTGATCACATGATTTGAACCCTCTTCTATCTCAATGACATATTGAAATCCTTTGTCAGGTGGTCTTCCTACTGGCAACGATTCAAACACTCTTTCATCCTTTCCAAGAAGTTCCTATATATCTACAGGGTACTGCTAGGGATCCTGTGATGGATTCTCCATGGTGATCAAGAAATTTGTTGTGAAATCCATGTCCTTGTGTCTAAAAAGGGCCTCCATGCATTGGTTATGCATGATCCCGAGGGAACCTATCGACATACCTCTTAGGATGACATGTTGTCCACCCTTGTCCTGGAACAACATCCTCATGTCCAAAAAATTCATGCAGATATCTCCCAATGATTACAACCATTGAACTCCTAGCGCCACATGACTATATGTTAAATACATAACATAAAATTCAGTTGCCAATGTATAGTTTCCCAGTATTACTTCCAATCCCATGATCCTATGAGTACACCTCATGTTGTACCCATCTGCTACTACCACAATGAATCCGTAAAAATCCTCCACATGGATTTGTCTCCTAGTGACAGGTGTAGCATCAATGAAGTTGTGGGTATCCCTACCATTGAGCAATGTCGTAACCCTTTACCCCTGAAAAATTTCCCTGACCTTGAAGTTGTAATATTTAGGGATACCTGAAAGTATGGCAATGGTTACTCCCTTCGGGATATCTTGCAATCGCATCTATTTTGTAGTATGTGTTGGCTCCCCATTGTCTTGTCCAATGCCCTCATCATCATCGTCATTCTCTTCATAGGAAACTACCACAATATACTGAAATTTACCTTTTCCCATACATCGATGGCATGGTTCCCATGGTTTCTTGCAATTGTATCAAATCTTCTTCCTCCTTATTTATCTTTGAGTTTACTCATCCAACCTATCCTTCCCTACCCATGTCATCTAGCGAGGTTTTGACACATTACCCTTTTGTGGAATAAATGTTTTTGTCAATTTATTCTTGGGGACTGTGTCTTCCATATCCTAGGTCATCATGATAGCTTCATTTAGTTTTCTTTTCCTGAAATACTTCATCCAACCTCTTAAGGGTTCAACCAATACCTCCCTGATTAACATCACCAGTCTCTACATAGAAACATCAGTCACCATGAATTCCATCTGTTGGAACTTTGTAACATAGGCCTCCAGTGTACCTATCTTCCTCAGTTGTGTCAAATCCCTAAACTGGACCTCAGGGTCCTTATCGAACCTCTCCATTGACCTTTGGGTGAAATCCTCATATGATGTGATGTTGGAATGTTCCAATGTTAATAGCCCATGGTACCATCACTAATGACCCTCTCCATCCAAGTGTAGGGTGGAAAATTTGATTACCTCTACCTCTGTCATTGGGTTAATATGGAAATAAGTTTCCAACTTATGTACCCATGCTCAGGTTGTGCACCTGTCAAATCTGTCAAAAGATGGAATAGTCATCTTCCCCAATTTGTGCAGGACATAGAAATTTTGATGATTATGTCTCATCCTAGGTTTATTCCTCATCTGGAGTTTGCAGTAGTGATTGCAAGACATGGTTTCCTGGCATCCTTCTTTTATCAATTGATAATCCCTAAAGTAGGAGTTCATTTTGTCCACCCCCTATTGTTTTAGTACTCCTGTAGGATTCCCCTCAAGGAATAGTGGCAATAAGCGACTGGGTACCTTTTTGTTACCTTCCTGGAAGACACTATGTGTCGACATATAGGTAAAATTCCCTTCAAGAGTCCTACCACCTCTATGTCTAGCCTATGCATGGTTCCCATTAGAACCTCCATTGTTTTGGTTTTCTTGATTGCTGGAAAAAAACTATGTCAGGACTCTTGTTAATTGTTTTTTCCCATTAGCTATGCTTTCCAACAGTTGTATGTGTTGGATTACTAAGAGGGGGTGTGAATCAATAATAGATCAATCTAATCTTTTTTAACCATATAATGCAAGTGTTATATCAACGTAGCATTATCATCCAATATTTGCAAAGTAAATAAAAAATGAACAATCATACACATACACAGTACACCAATGTTTTTACATGGAAACCCAAAGCAGGAGAAAACCACATAATGTTTTTTTCTTATATGTCTTGAAGAAATACATTCATTAGAAGCACCAACTTCCTTTGTTTTCCAGCTGCAACTAGAAGGAGTCTCCAAACCCCTAGTTTCTTAGGCTACAACCTGAGGGAATCTCCAACTCCCCAATTCTCTATCTACAACCAAAAGGAGGCTACAACCCCCTATGTTCTATGGATACAACCATAAGATGGATACAACCACTTGTCCTTGCCTCGTCCAACTTCCCTTGATGTATAAATAGAATGATGGAACCATTGTCACACTATCACTATGAGATATATTGTTGTAAACATGTACCAATAAACCTACCCCATGTATCAACCACGCATCAACCTGTACCTCAACCTGTAATCAACATGTACCATAAACAAGTGCATCAACCAAGCACCAACCTATAACAAACAACTTGTAATCAAATTGTACCATAAACAAGTTCATAAACCATGCACCAACCTGTACCTAAACCTACAAACCTTCCTTATATTTAACAACAAGAGAACAACATTTTCATCGAACTTTACTTTAGTCTAACATGACTAGTTTTGGATTAGTCAACAACCCTAACTTGAAATAATCATAACTATGTTCCTGTAATGAATAAAGATATGAAAATAGTACATAATGTTCTTCAGTGTGCTTTATGCAATTCCTCCAAGTTTCACTACTTGGAAACTCTCAGAAAAGGAGTTATATCAAAAATAGCATACCTTGTTGAATTTTGTCGTATTCTAGAGAACAAACTTGCAAAGCATTCCCCGCATGCAATATTTGTTGTATGGATATGATAATTTTACATAGAATACTAGAAACTATACTGTAACCAACACATTTTGTCTTACTGAATTTGGATCTGTTATTAAGAAGTTATGGCATTTGTACCCTAAACACATGTTTTAGACTAGTTTAGGACTAGCCACAAACCCTATTTTCCATGGAGTGTAACTCCAAAAATACAACAACCCAAAATATGAAATGTGTACCACAACTACTTGGATATGTTTTATCAATGGCCTCCCAATTTCATGGTCTGAAACATTCTATAAAAAAATTTATTGCGAAAATGGTGAGATCACTTGTAAATAACATACCTTACAAAGCATCATCAAAAGAATTTATCCTCCCTTGAATTTCGGCATTCTATACTTCACCTTCCCTCTGAAATTTGGGATAAAAATCTTTTGGTTACCTCAGTCACCTATAGATATTCAATATTCTCAAGTGTGATTAAAATGAGAGAGTCGTGCCTCTTATTTATACTCTCCAATTAGCTTCCTTAGAAGCATCTTCTAGGCCACTTTGTCCACATAGTCACCTATGTCCAACTTTGCCTAATTTTCCACTTGTCCATGTATCCAATAGCTACTTGACCACTTAACCCATTTTCCTCATTTTAGGGTTTACCTTCTTATAACCATTTTCCATAATTAGAAAGTTCTCTATTTACTTTATTATTTAAATAATCCTCCTTGACTTTGTTACTTCACTTTATTATTTAAATAATCATCTTTGATTTTGTCACTTCACTTTATTATTTAAATAATCCTCTTTGAATTTGTCACTTCACTTTATTATTTAAATAATCCTCTTTGACTTTGTCACTTCAGTTTATTATTTAAATAATTTCTTATTTGCAAGCACTTTGACTTCTTTGACCTTTTGGGGTTTCAAGCAAATCATATGAGGGTCCTTCAACTTCGTAAGGCCATAACTCTCAAACCGTGAGGAGTTATGTGACGTTCCACATACCATCGGAAATGGCATGACATGTATTATCCATATAGAATAGGCTTACCTGCAAATATATAAAAACTCATACAATTATACATAAAACAAACTTGGTTCCATTACCCAAACCTTTGTGCTACCGAAATTATCTACCACAATTTCTTCAAGGGTTGACATCAATGAAAACCAACCCAATTAATCAAAAATCTCCCCCTTCGGCATTGATGGAAACACTCTGATGCAATACTAAAATCATATCACTCATGCTCCCCCTAGAACCTTGCCTGCATCTTTGTGACCAACGCTACCCCTGGAACCATGCCTCTGTCCTTTGCATCTAATAAATCTCTCCCCCTTTGTCATCAATGGAAAAGGTATCTTTCCATTTGGGGTTGCTCCCCCTAACTGAATCGTTTGATCTCCCAACTTGAACTGTTCTCTTTATGGTGTTTCCTCATGTACATGTAAGACATATAAGATAAGCATTCAAAATCATTTAGTTTGGAGTAGAAATAACTCTGAGTCTCTAGTGAAGATACTCAAAGGCTTCCCATGGAAGTAGTTTTGTAAAGATGGCTGCCACTTGTTCTTTTTTGCCCACATATTCAACTCTGATGTTTTTTTTTGCAACCTAATCTCATAGAAAGTGATACTTGATTGGAATGTGCTTCATCTTGGATTGCATCACCAGGTTCTTTGAGATATTGATGGCACTTGTATTATCACAATATATTGGAATGGGCTCATCATACTCAACTTGTATATCTGTCAGAGTTTGTTTCATCCATAGAACCTGTGTACAAAATGTTACTGTTGCAATATACTATGCCTCATTTGTAGATAAAGATATTGATGATTGTTTCTTTCTTATCCGTGATACTAAACACTCACCCAAGTAGAACGTTGCTCCACTGGTACTTTGTCGGTAATCAATGCAACCTACCCAATCTACATCTGTCTAGAAAATAAGTGATAGATCCTTTCCTT
>JASDQU010946063.1:21812-33334 GCA_032191745.1 Picea mariana
CTAGGTTGCACTTTGTTTAGTGCCGGAGGAATGGCCCAAATAGGTGAATGGTCCAGGCTCAGAAATCGGGACAGTTATTCTTCCTTGCTTGAGAAGAATAGTCCAGATAGCTCATCGTTGATGTTTTACCTTCTGAGGGAAGATGCTCTTCCAGATCTCACAGATGTGAGGGGAAGAATGGCCTAGATGATTCAGTTTATATCATAAACAATGTTTTCTGTGCAGGTTGATATCAGATGATATGATTGTTATGGATATTGTATGTCTCCGGACAGTAGATGTATACTACTGTGGTGGATGTGTTCCAATGATTGTGACTATATGTTATTGATCAAGTAACTGTGTGCTACTTGGTGTGGTAGTGTACCACTGGATTGTAGTTGTGTACTACTATGGATAGACACAGTTGTGTTCTATTGAATGACATTGTTCTGATTACCTTATCAGTAGTGTTAGAAATGATTATTAGCTAGATGGATGATCAATGGACAGAGATTCTCCAGACGGAAAATAGTCCAAGACATTTATTCTTCTAGGACATATGTTCGGATTAGAAGAATGGTTCTTGTGTCACTCTGTGAAGTGAGTGACTTATCCAGCATCATGTATGATTACTCAGATGGAGTATGGTTTCGAGAGATGATGCAGTTGATGACACTAATAGTGATGATGGTGCTCATGATCTAATCATAAGATAGTATATACGACTATGATGCTACCGGGTGAATGGTATGTTTGTGCTCAAGACCATTACCTTCAATACCTACCTAGCTAGGAGGGAATGTTGATATTATGGTAGCTGCGAGAGGTATTTACATCCATGTGTAAACCTAACGAGAATAGAATATTCCGGGAAGCAAGAAGAAACCCTAATTAATTGATTAATAACCCTAGAAGACAAGTCGGCTCAAGAGAACGACTTGTATTAGGTTATTAGCCCCCAAGAGAAGAAGTCGACTAAAGGAAATGTTATATACTAAAGAATTAGTACCCAGAATGGAAGTCGGCCCAGGCAGTCTACCAGAATTAGTATAAATACAGGAGGCCAATCTTCATTCTGGTCAGCATTCTCAGAACTGCAGAAGCAGCACTTGTGCGCACTGCAATTGGCCAGTTTGTGCACAAGTTTGGAGGAGAGTTGTTGTTGCAGTTGTTGCAGCTAGCAGATTTCGGTTTTGGCTTGGACTCTCTCTTGGTTATGGTTTGGACTCTCTGATCAGCTCTTGTTGCTCTTGCTTGGTGTGTTATCCTTGGAGAAAGGTGTGCCACCTTTGTTTGGCTATCCAGTCTAGGGTTTGCTTCCGGAATGATTCTCTGTCAAGGTTAAGGTGCTCGGGGGTGGCTTCGGCCTATGGTTGGGTGACAATAGTGATGTTGTCTATGGTTAAACGAGCACATCCATTATATTCTAACAGAAGGAAGGTACCAAGCCATTTCGACAAAAACTAAGACAGATCAATCCGAAGTTAGCCCCTCTTGTTCAGAAAGAATTGCAGAAATTGTATGAAGCGAGAATCATCATTCCTGCAAAAAATTCTACTCGGCTCTCCAATCCAATGATAGTGCGAAAAAGTATCGGTGAGATAAGGCTTTGCATAGACTTCAAAAATCTCAATGTTGCATTCGAGAAAGATAATTATCCATTGCCAAACATGGAAAATATACTACAAAGAATCACGAGATCAAAGATATTGTCATTTTTGGATGGTTTTTCAAGTTACAATCAAGTCTTGGTAAACAAAGATGACAAGCATAAGACAGCATTTACCACACCTTGGGGCGCTTATGAGTATTTGAGGATGCCCTTTGATCTGATGAATGCAGGTGCTACATCAAAGTTGACTATCTCATTAGGTTCTATAAGCCTTGAGAGGCTAATTTAGCCATATAGATCAATCTTAGTGGTTTATTAAGGTCACTTCATGTGGTTGACAATTTCTCTGTGCCATGTCCCTTCCTCTTCCATGTGTCTCACATCTTTCACATTACGTCTCTTCTTACTTTTGGCTCTTCTTTCTGTGTCTTTGATTGTATTTTTGACATTTCATTTTTTTTACTTTTACAGATGTGCGATGCATTCCAAGAATAAACATTACATATTCCAACACTTTCTTGCAAAAAATGATGATATACTAACAAAAGGTTCATTTGATTCATATTGAACATTTTCACCAATAATTTCAACTGTCAAAGCAAATACCTGAAACAAATGACCCCTTTGTCATAAACTGTTGGTGTTGACGACCATGCAGCTGGCCTATAGAATGACAAAAACAAGGCATACCTCGTCAATGTGAGATTATACACTTTAATTCTCAACATTAAGACAACTATTAACAGAATCATATTCTACTAAAGGGCATATTCTTTCTAAAAACATGTTAAGCATGGACCATGTCCTATTCACACACGTATAAAATTAAGTTAAAATGCTAGTAGATCTGCTTCCAAAATATCTAGTTAACAAAAGCAATAACTGAATATGGAAATGCATATGTTATCGGTGTCAATTGACCACCACCAAAGTTAGTAGTTAAGACTGTAGGAGACAGTATAAAGGTGGCAAATAAGGATTAATCGTGAAAGAACGAGATTAGCCATTTTTCATTTTGCGAGAGTTGGAAATCGTTGTGCCATTGTGGAAGGTGGGTCAGGACAACTTAAAAAATATTAGGGCCATGTGACACATCTCATAGTTGGTAAAATAATAAAATTACCAGTAGGTTATAAGCAAAGCATCCTATATGTTATATGACACAATACAAATCTAAAAAGGGGGTGATTTAAAAATATATAGCCTTGCGTCCAAAACTCAAAATAAAGAAATCTTTGAAAAGGAAAAAGGTCACTTTTAAAATAGAAGAACATCATCACTTTGAAATTAAAAAGGGTACTAAAGGACCAAAGTTTACCAAAAATTACCAATGTTCTAAATCAAATTTCAAAAAGATATACCATGGATTTTATTAAAGGGGTAGTTTAGAACAGTGTTTCCGACATTGTGTCAGCGAAAATATCGACAAGGGTCCGGAAAAGAAAATATCAGCAACATCGGGGAAAATATCAGAAAATGTTGACAAAATTTAAAATATCCAAAAATATTCATCTTTTTTCAATTTTTTAAACATCTAAAGCAACAACATCAAAAAAATGCATTGCTACAGAAATAAGAAAAGAGAATTGATATATAAGATGTATAAGATGTCTAGTAAATTGTAATACATCACACATCAACACTGAATCATGTCCTAACCATTGTTATTAGAACTGGTCCAGTCATCAAACCAGTCAACCCCAAAAATGTGAACCAAACTGGAACCAAAAAAAAAAACTAGACCAAAAAATACATAAAATATTCAAATTTTGAAAAATATATATATTCATCTGCATCAATATGAATCCAAACCATTATACACAGATATGCGATGTTTCTCATGTATATAGCAAGTAAGGGTGCATATAACAAAAATAGCACTGAGTGCAATCCATCTCTGAACCAAAATACATCAACAAAGAGGCTCTAAATGGCCTCTAGAGTCCAAAAAAAATCATGCTACAACAAATAACTACATATCATCAAAATCATTGCCTATATTAGGATCTTCATCATCGGTGTCACCCTCTAAGCATTAAAATAAGATACAAAAAGCTTAACATGCCTAATAAGTGATTTTACTTGAGCGAAGGGTGCATTTTTACTAGGGTCATGACAAAAGAGTTCAACAATCAATGCCACCAACATCGAGGTACATAGAGGGCTTGGTGCTCTTGATTAAATGCTAGTTCCATACCCTCGTAAATGATAGAAACTAGTGGAAACGTTGCAATACTGCCAATCTTGAAATCCTTAGAACTGTTAAGTCTGTTGAGTTTTGAATGGGACCTAAAATTCTACTTTCTCCATATGAAGTCCAATGAGGTTGGAACCACTCTCAAACATCCTAAAACAATTAATGGTAATGTTGAAAATTTAAGTAAAAGGATGAAAATGAAAGATAAAGGAAAACGTAAGAATTTAATATTACCATTAATTACTAGGGTGGGTGAAATGGAGGGGGGACCTCCTTTGCTCTCCAAACCCTCTCCTCCTCATCCTTGGCAAAACAAAAAATGCTCTCTTTCTCCTTTGCTATCCAAATCCCTCTTCTATTTACAAAATGACAATAAAAACTTAAGTTTTCAGCTTTATTTCCAGGCATGTCTGTGTCTTGGAGATTTTTTAGGTCATCTCGTGATATTTATGATAATATTGCCTGACGATATTATCACATGATAATATCACCCAGCGATATTATCACATGATAATATCGCATGCACTCCAAATCACGATAACATCACGATGTCAGCAATAAAAACGCGATGTTGGCAACGCTAGTTTAGAGTTTCAATATCCAACTTCACATTGAAGAAATCAGTCCCTTGCACTTCCTACACCAACTTACTATTACCAAAGAGAGCAAATAAGTCTTATTGGAAATATGGCATATTCAGATCATAAAGAATGTGCACAATTGAAAGAAGAAATAGTGAGACTAAGAGTGATTTATCTTCAGGAAATCATTACACATATCAATTTACCATGTGAAAATAGGGACCCCACTAGAGAAGTCTGATAAATTAAAAAATATAGCAAAATATCAACGATGTTGTGAAGAATCTCAACAATAAAATCAGGATCTCAAGAAGAAATTGCAAAACGCTAACAAAATCTTATCAAAGAAAGATGAATAAAATTCTCGACTAAGAAATCCTAATCAAAGGTTGATTGAACAAATCAAAAGGTTAAAAAATGAGAAGTTCCAGAATCAAGATTTCAAAAAGAAATTCAAAGTCAAAAAATGATGAAGATATTTATCACCTACGAAATCATAATCAAAGATTAATGACACAAATTAAGAGGTTAAAGAATGAGAAGAAGTTGCAACAAGAAAAGCTAAAGCAATTTACCAACAAGGAAGCACTGATCAATAAAGAAACAATGACCAATCCAGTGGAATTAGAGAAGTTGTTAGATGTAAAAATCCAAACCGTGGAGAAAGGAACCATTACAGATACTGTGGATATCAAAAATCAGAAAGAAGCTTATAATGAAATGCTATCAACTAATAAATCACCAAAAGTATCAAAACACAAATGTTCCAAAAACAAGACACGAGATACAAAGATGCCTTATTGTCATCCTAACTATAAAAGTCATCGTATTATACAACGAATTGACCAAGGAATAAATCAACATAAAAAAACTAAGTGACAACCCTAGTATATTAAAAGGATGCTTAGTTGTGGAATCTTATCATCACCCAAACCACAGAAGTCATCACCACACAATTCCACAGAAAATCCAATTCGGATAGTTTGACCCTTTCACAATACAGCAATTTTGTTCAAGCAAAGATCAAGCAAGCCATCCGATCATAAGCATCCAAGTGCAATTCATGTAATAGAGTCAATCAGGCAAACTAATAAAAGAACTTGAAATTACCCAGGAGCATCAATCACCTCAAAAGCTCAAGTCACGAAGGATAATAACATCTGAATCTTGATCAATGAAACTTAAAAAAATTGCAGAATCTCCAATGCCTATGGCCTGGGGTCCCTTGATGGTATTACCACTCAGTTTGTCACTAGATGTGCAAGGTCTTCATTCATGACAAATCCATGGAAACTCAGAAAACAAACCACTGTCACCTCAATTTATCTTCCCGCACTTGAGGGTGAATATGGATCATCTCTAGGGAGGCTTCCTTGGAAAAGTTTTGATCTTGTATAGCTCATGGATACCTGATACTGAAAGGATAAGTGATTATATGTTTGTATTAGCATATGAAGGCAAATGATCTGTCTTAGTAAATCTGCAAATCGCTCAACAATCTGGTCCCCAAGGTTTGCTCTTGCTTCAGCACTTTATAAACTAGATTCAAACTTTCTTACAACTCTTTGTCTTAAATGCAAATCAATTCAGCTCTTTTTCAGGAATTCTTGTCTCAAGGTTACATAATGCTAAGTATGAGGTGCGCTATAGTTGTATTTTGCATCAATTGTAAAGAATGACAAACAACAAATCAGGTTAGCAGCATTAACATTTCAGGAAATCCACTTTAATATGCAGCAAACAAAGTGTTGATAACCGGCCATCCTGCAGTCTAACTATTCTACAGAATGTTATTACTGTCTGTGATGTCTTTATGGTGTGACAGGGACTGTGGGTACACTTTGCTGGTGTACAGGCTCAGCATAAAATCAACTCCCATAAACAGAGCATATCATAAGCAAACAAATCTGCTTTCCCAAAATATATTTCGATTTTTTCCTTAACAAATTTGTGGGGTTTGGGAATAAGTCCGGCCACTTGAAGTCACAAGTGTATTCCTGTAGGTGTAGGGCAACTTATTTGGCACAGATCCAAGACAAATATTGTTATGAAATTTTCCAGATCTGTTGCCCACAAGATGGTGAGTTGAAAGAAGGATTTTAGATGGATGTAGGGGCGATTCTAGTGTCTTTTTCATACTTTGGGCTCATGGGGTAAATTAGAGCTCCTTTTAAATTTAAAACCACCACTTGTAGGAATAAAATCATAAAACACCTGCTGCCATGTCGTTCTAGAAATGCTTCAGAAGATTACAGAAGTAGATAACCATCAATCTAGCATGAGATCTTGCATTTGTCCAAGAAACTCTTCTTCAGATCTGCAACCAATCTTTGAAAAACAAACCATTGCAACGAGCTTCTAATGGAAAAGCACAAGAAATCAAAATGATGTTACTAAGTTAAATATGCTCATGATAGAAAATAACACTTCCATAGCCAACGCTCAGTAAAGAATTGGAGCAGAAAACCTTAGAAGTGAGCCTTACTCAGCCATTCATGAGACACAAATGAAACAAAATAATAGTCAATCCATTCCTCACTCCTTCAACCATGCTTTACAAGTGAGAAAGAGTCTCCATATATAAGAAATGAGCCAAAGACCCTCTTCAATAAAATAATAATATCTAGAAGAAAAAAATAATAAAATACGGAATTAACTTACTAGGTGGGGCGCATGGCTAGAGGTCTAAGTCTCTCTCGTAGAAGCTATGTTAATTAACATTAGCTTTTTACAAAATATATCATGAGATAAGATACCATGTACATTTGAGGGGTGCGSCCCCCTTTTCTTAGCTCAAAATGTCAAAACAATGTCTTGCTACATTCACRTGTGGGACCAAGGTGGTGTGCCCCACTTTATCCATCAAGGGCAACACTTAAAGTCATTTCCCTGATGGGTCATAGCCAAAACAGCCAAGGTGCCCAAGATAAAGTGAAAATAATGATTTTTTAAATAATTTATCCCGGAAATCTTATTCCAGACTTAAGGAAMTCTGTCAATTGATCATAATTAGCCAAAAATATGCATAATCTTCACTAGGAAGTACCCAAATACATGAAATATGTCTYCAATATGAATAAAATGCATGATGAAGCCGCTGGAGTACAAAAATATGACCATGATGCTCAAAAGAGGTAAAAGGGGTAGTGTGAAACACCCTCCTAACCAAGTACACCACCAAGGGAACCATCCATATGCTGAAGATAGAGAGGAATGTGATGAAAAATATCACCAGGGGCGTGGGCCTCTTTGCATTAATACCTTGATACAAAGGAAATACACACATGTTGAAGTAGTCAATTACTAGGAAACCTTGGGTTTCTTAGTGAACAATAAGGGCCATGCCTGGATAGGTATGTGCATCCATGAAATGCCACCTCGATCACTGCAAGCAAATCTCTAATTATCACAAATGTATGATCAATGATGCATGTGCTCTGGGATATCCTCATGTCTGATGTTCCGACACTGCCAAGTGACCATGGGGACCWACCTCACAATCSCCCATGCAATATATGTGGYAACAGTGGCTCCAACATGGGGACATGTGCTCCGAAAAGAGGACATGAGGACTCCRAAATCTCTAGTTACACATGTAATCACCTCAACAAGGAAACAATCAAATGCATAGCAAAAGTGTGGGACTCTCATCCTGGCAATACATATGACAACACCATTTAAATTGCATGATTGTCAGAAATGGCTCTAAAAGTATGCATGGAGMCAGATGATGATAGGTAAATGCAAGAAACTACTCTAATATATTGCTCTCGGGAGCTTATTTATCCTACTCTACTTAAGTATGGAAAAACAAATATGCTAGGTGTAATCAAAAATCCAATGCAACCATTGGATGAGCTCATCAAAGCCATGAACTATTCCCCTGTGTTTGGCCCCAACCAAAACACGGATATACCAATCACCCACTGAATATATGCTGGAAATTCCACAAGAACTTGGCAAATATCTTAAATAGGCCATTGGAAATGAGGTAGATCATCAAAATAATGACACAGTGAGTGTATATTGTTGAAAGAATGTTCGATGCACCACTGGATAGGGCTGGTGTAAGCATTATCAGACCACGAAGCATCCATCATACCCACAAACAGCAACAGTTTAGGCAGCTCCACAAAACTGTCCCATCTACTTTTACTACTCTCCATCAGAAACATACATGAAGAAAAAAGAAATACATCAGATCTAAAATTATCCTCACAATCTATGGCATGTTGTCCTTGCTTTAGAGAGCTGGAAATCCCTGCAATCATCCATCCATGGAAAGTATTGTTGTCAAAAAACTATGAGGGGCTACTCTTCTACAATCTCGAGAATAAATGGGGTATTTGATGTTACCTTTTCTGAAACCTAAAACACGACAATTAATTCCGAGCAAAACAAATTTACTGAATTGAAGCACAGCTAGGTTCTTAACAATAATCAGCGGAAGCATTAACAACAGAGGAACCAATCACACATTGCACATGAGATTCGGGTAAATAACCCTTGGAAAAACCCTCGCGGGAAAACTAGTTCTGTGATGATTTTATTGCTATAAAATCAGGGCTTTCGTCCTGGGATAATGGCCCTTCTGAGGAAATACAAATCAGCAAATAACCTAGCCCAAGATCTGTCATTCGATCTTGCTGGCTGCTATCTTCCTTGCTGCCCTTTGCACCCTTTCCTCGGCCCCGGCCCCGGCCCCGGCACACCTGAGTGTTCACTCACTCTTTGTGTAACATCATTGTGTTTCATCCTTTCACCTAGGGTGCCTTTTATTACAGTTAGATTTGACCAAATCAATCAAACCCTAGATCTCTAAAGTGATTAAAGGCTGAGATCTAATCTGACCTTCACTTTAGATCTAACGGTCATGACTTAATCAAACACTCACTTAAGTTACTAATGCCATTAACTTAGGCATTTAACTTAATTAACAAAAGAGCATTCACTTTAATTATTTAGCTCATAAAGTGAACTCCCTAAGGTCTACGAGAGGTTACAAGGACGACTTCCAGAAGCTAGACACTAAGCCTCTGTGGAAGTACCTATCCGACGCTACAAAAACCAACATTTGACACCTGATTTTTAGAATTACTTTGGTATGTTGTAGGGCTGGAAATGACCACAAAATTTTCATATACCTCTATGTCTTTGACTTCATGAGATGGTGGCATTGAAGCTTGTATGCTCTCTTCCCCAATATGCTCCTCATATGTGTAGTGTACCAGTCTGGTTCAATCCACATATATCCCAAATATTTGGAACATTATATAAAAATCCATCTAGATAAATAATTGAATAATAAACGTATAAGAATATGAATAGTATGAGATACAATTGACAATGAGGGTCGTATATATACCCACGCAGGGGTGCCCTTTCATAAGAGACGTGACCTTTCATCAGGAAGATGTCTCTTCATTACATATTAGTTATTGAATATTAATTATTGATTTATTATTAATATTTATTTATATTTATATATTATATATATTTTGTTTATTACATTGCCTCTTTCCTTTAGAAATGCTTTGTCCTCAAAGCATAATTATGGAAGGCTTTATGTCTTTCTCTAGCTTGTGTTACATTTGCATGGTACTCGGTTCTAGATGTTGTCAATGTGGATGATACGAGATGATACGAACTTCTAAGTGTTGAACAAAATTGACATATTGTAAAAGGATTTGACCATCCTAAATTGATCATTTGCTGAATCTTGTGCATATATGATTCCCAGAATAATTCGTTCTCAATTGTACTGGCATTGACATTCTTCGGACGATATGTCAATTGTTTTCCTTCCGAGCAATGTTGATATTTTCACTGATTAAACTGCCTGCTCTTATGATTGGGATGTCGATAAGGTGTCTTGACAGCATGGCTTTCCCTTATCATACTTGTAGCGTTTTCTTGATTTACTTTCAGAGTTTTATTTTCTTCATGCATTGATGTTGCATTGTTAATTGATGAACTTCTATTAATAAGTATACTTGGAGTTTCCATCGTTTGTACTCCAACTTCCGTATATGTCTTTTCTTCAGCTGACTTTGCATCTTCTTTAGCTGTGATGTGGATTGGATCTATATTTGTTCCTGTTATCGTGCAGTTTGTGGCAAGGATAAAAGGCTTGAGGTTTGAAGGTCAAACTGGCGTAACAGGAACCAATCCCACCCAATGTCACCACAATGGGATGGTTCTTTCTCTTTAGGGAGGTAAGGCCCAAGGGAGACGTCCCCGGTGACCTGGGGTTTTGAGAAGGCAAAGGATTACAGGATAAAGTAGTTATTCCCCCCTCTCAAGTCACCACCGAGCAGATAGTCCGGCTAAACAGCCAATAATAAAGTATAACCCCAAAAAAAAGAGATGCACCTGCCTAAGACAAAGCAACGATGAAACGGATATATGCAAGATGCTCAATTGGTTAGTACTTCATGTAAATCAACGACTATCTGATATACTTATAAGCAATTTGATCATGAATGTTGACGAAGTCAATATTTATAAAATAGCAATGGTAATTAAGTCACTTCTTCAACAAATGCTAAAACGATGTGGCATTCAATATGACAAATCAATACTTCATTCAATTAATGCCTTTAACACCATTCAATTGCTCAAAAAGAAGACGCTAGTTGCACCAATGATGTTATAGCTAAAGATGACGGCAGCATATAGGGTTAGAAGGTTAGTTTTAGGCTAGGGTTAGTGAAGTTAGGGTTTGATTCAAGATTTTCNGCTAAGGCAAGGCCTCAAAGTCAAAACCCTAGGGGAGAGAGGCTCACCTTTGTGTAGGAGAACTAGGCCTCGGTGCTCTCTCCTCCTTCCTTAACTCAATGGAAATCACGGCTAGCTGAAGATGAAGCATAAAACCAAGACAAGAAGGTTTGATGAAGCAAAGTGTTGCTACAGCAAGGCTCTACCAGCAAACCCTAGAAAAGTCGGCCCAAAGTGTAGAAAACCTAGGCTTTAGGGAGTCTCCCTCTTCTTAGCTTATAAAAGGTACGGCTAGCAAAAATGAAGAGAGAATGAGAGTGTAGCAACGGCTAGGCTCTCTCCTTCTTCAATCAATGGCTGAAAATTCTCTCAATGGGGACATGAGACAAGGACCTACTTGTGTGCTTGTCACCTAGGGTTTTGTTCAGCAAAA
>JASDQU010946064.1:18115-28787 GCA_032191745.1 Picea mariana
ATAACCCAGAACAATTGCTTAGGAGAAAGACCATAGTTGAAGGCTCAGTGAGTCATACTCCCTTTCATAAATCCCTTTCTTTTTCAAGAGAGCTTGTTTCTTCCCAAAACCCTGACTTTGACACCCTTCCAAAACGAAACCTATCTAGGTCAAAATCCGGGAGTTTTTTCGCTGAAATCCTTTTCGACCCTACCGTTTTTCATCCCCAAACCCCTGAAGTACTATCTCCCACCGCCAAATCCCAAACCACTCCCTCGGTGCAATCCATTCCCTCCTCGTCCTCGTCTTCATTCACTACCTCACCGATCATCCAGTCTATTATCCCACCTCCTCCACACATCATGGCAGCTCGATATGCTCCCTTGGTGTTGGAACACCTCTTCATGCTATGCCCCAATATTATCAAACTAGAATCCCACAGTTCGATGCAACAGGACCCTTGAACGCCCAACAACATGTTGACAAAATGAATGATTATTTTGACCTGCAAGAAGTTGATGAGGCTGACGTTCAAATGATATTGTTTGCCCAAAGTTTGACAGGTGACGTTAAGAAATGGTACAAATCTTTACCTTCTGCTTCAGTTCCTGACCTTGTCGTGTTTCAAAGGAGTTTTCTCGACAGATGGGAGGTAAAGAAAAATCCTCTCCAAATATTGTCAAAATACGAGAATATAAGAAGAAATCAAGGTGAGACTGTGCAAGATTACTGCACCCATTTCAATAACCTGTACAATGCAATTCCATCTGAGATCAAACCTCCACAGGGCATGGCGTTGATAAAATTCCCTAATGGTTTTGATGCTGATATGTCATACCAGCTGAGAGAAAGAAATTCTACCACCCTGGCTGACATGCAGAAAAGCGTGATAAGTGTGGAGGCCAATTTGTTGGCAAAAAGGGCACGATAGAGGTCAGAGAGGAGAGTTATGATTAAAGAGGAACCTTCCACGTCAAACTCCGATTCCAAATTGGATTCTTTGGCTAGAGCAGTGGAAATAATGATGGAAATACTTACCGTGTCTGAAAGAAATCCTCCAAGAGACAACCCACCAGCTCCTCAGGTTTGGAATCCTAACTTCAGGAGAAACCCTCCTCAAGTCAGACAGAGAGATCCTAGGGACTAACGAGAGCAGAGAGGCCAAGATCAGTAGATCAGACCTCCACTACAAGAAAATTATGCTGATGAAGGGGAGGAAGTGATTGAGGAACTAGAAGACACTCATATAAATCTCATGGGTATTCACGATAACGAAGCTATCTTCCTAACCCAAGAAGAGCAAGAACTTTTTCTAATCAATCAAACGAAGGTAAGTGAAGAAGCTGAAGATGCAGAACAGCAGGCATTTGAAAATGCCATTTTGGAGGTACACCGATAGTATAATATACGAAGTAAGAAGACAGAAGGAAGCTCCCCGAAAAAGATAACTGAAACCAAGAAGGTAGTTGAAACCAAAAAAGCCTCTGAACCATCTGCCGAGAAGATTCCTGAAAAGAGCATTGTTGAAGTTTCCGCAAAGAAAAACCTCACTATCCTGAAAAGATCATCACAGCCTGAGGTTTCACCTATTAATCCACCAAGTACTTCTAGCCAGAAGAGTGTGGTGGACAAACCAGAGTTGATGAGCCAAGGCAGAGCTCCTACACCTTTCATCCTTGAGGGGGAATTGGCCAAAGTAAAAATTCCCATCCCACTTTCTGAGTTGATGAACAAAGACGTTTACTATTCACAGGTGATTAAAGCACTGACCATTGAACCTAACATAGGCACAAAGGCCTTAACCATTTGAGCAACAAATCATTTAGACACTAAGAACCTTACTGATGATCAACCCGAGCTTCTTTTTGGACCTGAAGTAGATGGTCGAGATGATACTGGTGAGGTCGCTCCTTTTTACATCAGTCTAAACATACATGACCTGATCTTGCACAATGCTATGTTGGATTCATGTGCTTCCCACAATCTGATGCCTAAAGCAGTGATGGAGAAACTGGGACTGCAGGTCACCAGACCTTATAAAGATCTACTTCGTTTGATTCCAATAAAGTTAGATGTATTGGTCTGATCAAGGATCTGTGTATCACCCTGGTCCAGATCCCTGCAAAAAGTATGGTCATGGATGTGGTAGTTGTAGACGTCCCCCCGAAGTATGGAATGTTACTATCCCGGTCCTGGGGAGCTAAGTTGAGAGGTACCCTGCAGCTAGATATGTCGTATGCCACTATCCCTGTACAGAGAAACTTTGATGAAGTACATGGTTAGTAGCCAAGAAAAATCGCACAATTATCCTTTGTACTCTGCACATTCCGACCTGGATTCTTTTATCCTGTATAGCGATGGTGACATGAAAGAGCAAGATGTTCAGCTGGGAGAAGATACATCAGGCCCAGACGAAGGACAAGAAATCATCGAGGTAGAAAGGAAGAAAAATGTAATAACTGAATAATTACCAGCAGACTTCTGGAGCATGGATTTTGATGGAGCAGTGAGCAAAGAAGGAGTTGGAGCAGGTGTTTGGCTACACAATCACAGATCCAGGTACTCAGAAAACCATTCTTACAAATTGAATTTCCAGTGCACTAACAATATCGCCGAGTATGAAGCCTTGATGCTCGGCCTGGAACTTTTTTAAAAAGTTGGTGCTAAACAGATTATGGTAAGAGGTGACTCTGAGTTAATAATCAAGCAGATCAAAGGTGAGTATGCTGCGAAACACCCACGTCTTAGAGATTATAGAAATGCTGTTCTTGATGCCCTAAGATGTTTTACTGAAGTTGACTTGTAAGTAATGCCTCGGGGATAAAATATTATGGCAGACAGGTTGGCTACATCAGCAGCCACCTGTAAAATTCCTTACCGCTCGACTCGCCCGTACATGGTAGAAGTGAAGTGTCGACCAACTATTCCCGACAACATCAGGTATTGGCAAGTTTTTGGTAATGATGATCAAATCAAAGACTTTCTGCAGTGTAAAAACGATTTTGAATGTACAAATATAGATTTAGAGAATGAGGATGAAAATGTAAATAGATCTAATTATGAAATTGATAGTGTAAATAGCATAGATTCAGGAGAATTAGGTGATGATGAGATGGAGGCCGATGTTTTACATTTGAAAAGTAATGTTTTGCCTAGGGGTCTAGTTCCTTTAGAGGACTTGTTTTATTTTAACAACGTAGCCAAAAAACCGAAAATCGAAGCCAATGGACAAGAGGTAGAAGACTGTAATATAGGGACCGAAGAGAAATCCAGACTGGTCAAATTGTCCAAATCTTTACCCCCAAAGAAAAAACTCAAATACATTGAGTTGTTCAAAGAATATTCGGATGTCTTTGCATGGGGCTATGATGATTTTAAATCTTATGATACCAGCATCATACAAAATAGAATTCCAATGAAAGAAGACCAAAAACCGTTCAGACAGAAACTTAGGAGGATAAATCCCAAGTTGCTCCCTCTGATAGAAAAGGAAATCAAAAAAATGTACGATGCCAAAATCATAGTCCTGTTGCATTTTTCCAAATGGGTCTCTAATTTAGTCCCTACACGTAAGAAATCCAGGGAAATCAAACTCTGTATTGATTTCCGAAATCTGAATAAAGTCTCCCTGAAGGACAATTATCCCTTGCCCAAAATGGACCACATCCTCCAAAAGGTGGTCGGATCCAGTCGAATATCTTTGCTAGATGGGTTCTCGGGTTATAATCAAGTCCTCGTCCACCCAGATGACCAAGAAAAAACCACTTTCACCACTCCATGGGGCACTTTCATGTATGTAAAAATGCCTTTTGGTTTGATGAACGTTGGAGCCACTTTCCAGAGAGCAATGAATATCGCCTTTGTGGAAGAATCGGGTAAATTTATTGTCGTCTATTTGGATGATGTGACTGTGTTTTCCCGATATGATGACGAACACCTGCAGCATATCAGACGTGTCTTCGAGAAATGTAGAAGGTTTGGGATTTCTTTAAATCCTAAGAAAATCCTTTTCGGGCTAGAGGAAGGCAATCTGCTAGGACACATCATCTCTAAGGATGGAATCAAAATAGACCCCAGCAGAATCGAGGCCATACAAAAATTAGAACATCCAAGAAACCTCAAAGAACTACAGTCTTTTATTGGGAGAATAAACTTTCTACGAAGATTCATTCCCAATCTGGCAGAACTCCTCAGAAACATTACGAATATGCTTAAAAAGGATGTAAAAATAAAATGGGACGCTGAGTCCAGACAGTCTTTCAAACAAGTCAAACGAGCACTCACAGAGGCCCCTGTCTTAATCAATCCTGATTTTACAAAGGATTTCTATCTTTTTTCTTTCACGTCCGAACATACTATAGCAGCGCTATTACTACAAAAGAACAGCGAAGGGTATGAACAACCCATAGCTTTCTTCAGTAAAGCGTTAAGAGACATTGCGTTGAACTACAAGATAATGGAGAAACAGGCGTTTGCTTTGGTAAAAGCTATAAAATAATTTAGGGTCTACATTCTCCACTCCCACACCATTGCGTATGTTCCGAATGCGTTAGTAAAAGACATTTTGACACAGGACAACCCGGATGGAAGAAGAGGAAAAGGGATTGTCGTCATTTTAGAATACGACATAGAGATTAAGCCTACGAAATTAATCAAAGGTCAAGGCCTTGCTAAATTAATGGATGAATCTAACTTCCATGCTCTTGACATTAACTTTTTAGCTGCAGTAGATGAACAGGGCGAGATGGAGACTCCAAGCGTGACAGATGTATTTATCAACTCTCCATGGTAAGCAGACCTTATATATGTTTTGTAAAATTTACAAGCTCCCCTTGGTTTGACTAAGACTAAAGCTAGATTTTTGAAGTTAAAGGCATTAAGATTCTGTATTCTAGAAGGCAATCTATACTGGAAAGATCCTGGAGGCATTCTGTTAAATTTTTTATTGAAAGATGAAGATTACAAAGTGTTACAAGAATTTCATGCAGGAGAATGTGGTGGCCATCTGAACTGGAAGGTCATAGGCAACAAAATACTCAGAGCTATTTTCTATTGGCCCACTCTATTTGCCGATGTGCATCAAAAGGTGACTGCATGTCATCAATGTCAGTTGTTTGAAGGCAAAAGGAAACTCCTTCCTCTACCTCTGAAACCGATCTCAGTTGAAGCCCCTTTCCAGTAATGGGGACTGGACTTCATTGGAGAAATACACCCCCCTTCTTCAGGCCAGCACAGGTGGATTCTCACCGCCACAGATTATTTTACAAAGTGGATCGAAGCAGTTCCAAGCAGGCAAGCCACTAACTCTATTATTATCAAATTCCTTGAAAATAATATTTTGTCTCGTTTTGGATGTCCTAGAAAGATTATAACTGACAATGCAACTGCCTTTCGATCAAAGAAACTCATGGATTTCTGCAACCAGTATCACATCAGTTTGGGGCATTCGACAGCCTACTACCCTCAGGGGAATGGGCTGGCAGAATCTTCAAACAAAACCTTGGTGAACATCATCAAGAAAACGTTGCAGGAAAACAAGAAATCGTGGCATAACAAGTTGGTGTTCGCAATATGGGCTGACAGACTGACCACCAAAAGGTCAATTGGTATGTCACCATACCAACTGGTCTATGGAACAGAGGCAGTTTTCCCCACTTCCTTAGGAGTCCCTATTATGAAGTTGCTTCAAGATGTACAAGCTGAGCCAAATGACACACAGAGAAGCATCAATCAGATGATTCATTTGCAGCAGTCTAGGGAAGAAGTTTTCAACAAGACCCAGGTAGTCCAAGAAAGCATCAAGAAGATTTTTGAAAAGAGAACCAAGGAGGATGATTTTGAGCTAGGAGATTTGGTGCTGAGGTGGGATGCCAGGAATGAAGACAAGGGAAAACATGGAAAGTTTGACAGTCTGTGGAAGGGACCATTCATGATCCAAGTATTCAAAGGGAACAACACTTTCTTGCTGAACAACGCTGATGGGATAGATCTGCCAGGAGGACCTGTAAATGGCAGAATGTTGAAACATTATGTGCCACCTCAGTAGAGAATCAAGTTTTCACTCTCCATTGTACATACCATTTTTATTTTTCATTTTTCACCTGCATTTTTCTGAGTGAAGAAAATTAGTCAGTTTGTTGAAGCCCGAAGAGAAGGCCCTAAGCTGCTGACCACTGCCCTTCCAATTTTTGAGAATAAAACCAATGAAGGCTACTAGGAAAAAAATTCCAGAATGACAAGGACCAGGATTCTTGGCACTTCACAGGGCAAGTACCATCCCCAGGTGGAGCCGTTGTTAGCACCCTATAAGTTATAGGATCAACTGGTGACTGGAATTTTATCTATCTCTAGTGTTCTTGTTGTCAAATGATTTTTCATTCTGCAAATAATTTGAAAAAAGAAAAAGAAAAGAAAAAAGAAAAAGAAAAGGAAAAAGAAAAAGAAAAGGAAAAATACAAAAAGAAAAAGGAAAAAGAAAAAAGAAAAAGAAAGGAAAAAGAAAAAAAAAGAGGGCATAAAAGAATTCAATAAAAGCCCCATGCAATAATAGTGACTTGGTCCATACCTCTCAAGCATGGCCAAGTTCTTTTTAAATTTGATGTTGATAGGGTAGTGAATGAATTTGGCTAAACAGTTTAATCTTAGCCAAAGTGTCTAGGTTAGATTAGTGAATAAATCTGGCCAGACTGTCTAATCCTGGTCAGATAGCCCCAAGGTAGAGTAAATTCTTAACCCAACAGTCTAATCTGGGTTAACTGTCATAGGAAACTAGGTTAGGATATAGGTTAGTTGCACTGTTGTTTCATTTCAATAAGAACCAGTTTGATGATTAATGGTACACCATTATTTGGATATCTCAATGTTGCTCGACTAACCCCTTGGTGGTGTAGTCATGAAAAGTTTGGAGAAAACCCATGAAGAATAATGTATCCAAAGTTCTCTAAGCGCATATTTTGTCCACGCCCTCACTTATGCTCTGATCAGGTCTCAAGGGTCCATATGATCACACCCAGATCTACGGTGGACAGATCATTCCGGACCCCCCGACCGTTCTGCTTTTAACTGAAGGGGGGGGGGGTCCGGAATCGATAAGACTCGCGCGCATCTGGACGGCCCAAGATCGGGCACTCAAATCTACGTCAGCATTGGATTCCGGACCCCCCCAACCATTCTGCCTTTAATGGAGGGAGGGGGTTTCGGAATGTGTCATAAACAGAGCGCTTAGATCTACAGCCCAGAAACAGGCCCTCAGATCAACGGCCCATAATGGATTTCGGACCCCCTCAGATGATCTACTTTTAACCGAGGGGGGGGGGTCCGGAATGGTTTTCTTCCTCTGGTGGGTCCCGTGTTATACATGGCATCATTTTAATGGCCCCAAGTCCTATCACCGCCCGTTGTCTGACTTACCATCGTCACCTCTGGACGTCACCTTACATTTTTCCCGATTTAGTCACATCCCATAACTGTTCTCAGTCCCTACCCCCATTCGCTCATGGCAAGCCCCTTACTATGACTTTTACCTCCAATCGATAGCCGCCATGTGACCCGTCTGTATCCCTCAGTCACAGTCACCCGCCATCTCACCCTCAAACTGATCCATTGGCCATTTATTACTAGATAACCTATCCACTATCCAGCTGACCTGTCTCTCGCGCCCAACCGACCCCAGTTTAATTAAAACTACAGTTATTCCCCATACTTTCTCCATTCACCCATCGCACCAGAGAAATTCACCGCTTACTCCTCCGTTACATTCCATCGCCCTCATATACAGTCAGTCGCCCCACTAACGTTGTGTTTTATTGCAGGTACTATTGCAGAAATGGCGCCAAAGTCCAAACAAGTAGAAGGAGAGGAGAATTTGTTTCTCCCGCCTCCTATTGACCTAGACAGGATCCCACTGGTCGAAAAAGACCGGTTAATCATAGATACAAATGCAATTTTGATTTCTCAGACATCCAGTCATGGCTTAGGGAATTTTTCCTGGACCAGAGTGATGAAATTGGACTCTGGGAGTCCAAGTTACCCCTATACCTCTTCCCTCAGATCCACCATTTTCCCGAGTTCGCTCTCAAGTGTCAAGCCCACTATATTTCTAAGCAGAGAGTCATCATCTCCTCATCCAGAGAGATCCTATTTCTCATCATGCCCGAGTCCATAGACCAGATGATGCAAATCCCCCGAGTCGACTCTGCATCTGCCTTCAACCTGGAAATTCTCACAGAATTGTACCAGAAAATGACTTTCCCCCAAAGAGCTCAAATATTCGAGCTTTTCCTTCCCCCATCCGCTCAATTTCCCTCCAATAAACCTCCTTATCCATCTTCCATGTTCTCCATTAAGGGAAACCAGTTCATCTCATCCATTTGTGCTTTTTTAGGA
Source organism: Picea mariana (assembly GCA_032191745.1). Lineage (NCBI taxonomy): Eukaryota > Viridiplantae > Streptophyta > Pinopsida > Pinales > Pinaceae > Picea > Picea mariana. The sequence continues at coordinate 26,480 of JASDQU010946064.1, forward strand.
TACGATTCTGATCAATGGGTAGATGAACCCATTTTGGGTTTCCTATCCATCTTCTCTACCGACAAAAATCCCACCACCTAGTTTGACTTCAGCACATTCTTGGCAAACAATATTCACGAACAGTTCATGAATTTCAGCACCAAAGGCATGTTCAGATACTCATCGATACCAGCGTACTTGTTTGTCTTCTTCCAGGCAGATAAATTTAGCTTTTCCATGCAGAAGATGGATGGAAATGGCAGACCTCAAGCAGTCACTGTATGGACCTCCTTGCTTAAGCACAACTCCACTGATTTCAGCTTCAAGGAGTTCATCGACCAATTCTACCACCCTCTGGTAAGTATTCTAGGTGGCAGGCCCGAGCCTCGGATAAATGATGAAGTTCAGAGGATCATGCATCTCTCTGACAACACAAAGATCGGGGATTGGTACTTGTATCAAAATGATACCGAGATCAGAGTATACGGGTGCGAGTTGGCACCGTATAAGCTACCCAAGTACCTGCCTGTCAGAATTTTCGCGTTGGAATATAGAAGGCAGATTATAAATTCATATGATATCCATTTTGTATCATTAAAGAAAAAACAGCAGCTTAGAATCAAGGGGCAGATTGGCTCCTTCATGTGCAACAATCGTGGTGCTGGGGAAGAAGCAGACAAGATGTTGAAAGAAATGAAATTCTTCATGAGCTTCCCATGAAATTATGATCCATGTGGGATCATCTCAGAGATGAGGGTGAAGAAAAAAAACATCCCTTATGTTCAAGTGTCTAGGCCTGAAATTGAGAAGTTCGCAAATCAGGCAGCCTCGGAACCTAACACATTGATTGAAGTAGAACAGCAGGATCCCCCGGCCACTGTACCTCAAATAGCAATGCCACAGGTCCCAAAAGAAAAAAGGCCTCGACAAGATTTATCTCCACCTGTCATGGATGTATCATCTGAAGAGTTCCAGCTGCGTACCAAGAGGCCTAAGACTTCAGCAGTCCCTGGCCCGCCCGGGGAAAAAGAAGCATCGTCTACCACCGTGACCAAGTCTGTTATTCCACCCTTCAGTTCGAGCCTCCATAAGGACATCACCCTAGCATTGTCGAAGAAATCCACAAACTCCCCATTGAGCACTCATCCAGGCAAGACTGGGCCCAAGCTAAGGATTTTTGAAAAGTATGAGCTGATAAAGAAAAGGAACTAGACCCTGACCAACAGTACTTGCGCCCAATTCTGGAAGCAGACATCGACTGCACAACATAGGCTGTTGTTAGCATTCGACACCGAGAAGGGAAGAATGCATATGGCATTCCTCTAGGCAAAGGTTCCATACCCCAAGGTGATCACTGACTATAAAAGGGCCACCTTCGAATTCCAGACGAAGGACGTGCATCCGGCCGATCAAATGGATCTGCACAAGCAGACAGGGGAAATGGTTTTCTATACATTGGTTCATGCTTCCACTTCTACGTCCAAAGTGCAGGTGTCCCTGAACAATGTTCAAACACAACTCAAGCTAGAGAATATATCATCTTTTGACATGGACAACAGAATCAAGACTCTGGAGGAGCTGGTCCTCAAAATCAGTTATGATCCCTCAAACGTGAAAGAAGCTGAGGAAATGATAAAGAAGAAGAATGCTGAGATCGCCTCCTTGAGGAAACAACTGAAGCTCCTACCCATAGAGGATTCGCAGGCTAAGGAGATAGTAGAGAAAGAAGGAGAGAAGGCTGAAATGCTCAAGCTGCTCATGGAGAAGAACGCACAACTTAAGGAGATGGAAGCTGAGATGGAGAAGCTGCTAAAAGAGAAAGAGAAATAGAAGCCAATGGAAGTCATTCCATTGAGTGATATTCCAATTTCAGGAGTGAGCACGACATCAGTGACAACAGTCCCATCAGTGACTCCATTAACATCCCAGGAGAAAACAGTCGAACTGGCTTAATCCATGGAAAAGATGAACCTGTAGGAAACAGAGATCAGCCGACTTAAAAAGGAGATTGAGAACCTTCAGGAACTCAAATCTTCCTTCCAGACCAGCCTCTCCAAGGAAAAGCAGGTGACAGAGCAGCTCAAGTAGGAGCTATAGCAACTCCGAAAGGAAACAATGGCAGGAAAGACTTTGGCTGAGGTCAAAGAGATGAGATCATGATCATGATCAGATCTAGATCATGTTTGAGCAGAATGAATTGGTCCTGAGGAGAAAACAGGCCATTGAGAAGATCAGATCAGAATTGGGAGACATGCCTATACAGGCCAATGAAATTATCAAGTTCCTCAATTCTAAGACCAGGGAAGAACTGGAAGAGCTGAAAATTGAA
>JASDQU010946064.1:66549-93358 GCA_032191745.1 Picea mariana
CTGTATACAGTATCCAATTTCGTTGTCTGATGGAGTAAACTGCAACGGATTTTCCAAATGCTTCTCGTAAATGTGAAGCAGTAATGATTGAATGCTAATGACAGAACATATAAGACAAGTAGTGATAGCAATTTTATGATTTTACAAATAGTCACATTGAGATAAATCTGGCTGTAAAAAATTGTATATAACTGCTCATCGAATAAAGAAGATTAACCTTCTAATCATCAAATTTGAACAGAGTAATTGTTGTATATAATATGAGGGACATAAAACATGGATATCATATAAATTCCATCACATCAATCTGTAATAAACCATGATATCTAAATTAGTCACAATTTAATTACAAATCAAAATGATCAAAACTTGAACAAAAATACGATATATCGAACTAAAGTTGTACCAATATCAACTTCCATTCAAGTTTGTCAATAATAAACCCATAGTTTCTTCTCCCAGACAACGATGGATCTCAGTTTACAAAACAATACATTTACATAGGCTCCAGGATCAAAATGTTTCCTGTGGATAACATCAAATTTGTTCCAAAAATTGTGGGGGATGCAACCTCCCAGATTCTACTTAACAGCCCATTCTAAAACAACATAAAGAAATAGCATGCTCAGAGATGCCACCAGTGGTTCAAATCTTGTTTAGAAATCGTATATACCTGAAAACACATAAGAATAAATGATTTTAGATTGCATTTTGGTTGTAAAAACAAGAAATTTGAATTTTAGTAACTAGCTACAGAATCTCACGATTCTATAGCTAGTTATAATTATAACTAGAATCGTATTTTATTAAATCAATCAAAACAGACTAGATGTAATCTGTGCAAACAAATCATGTATTCTAATTAAAAAAAAAAAAAGACAAAATCATCCTAAATTTATTTTTAAACACCATACCTTAGATTAAGGGATTCGTCTTAATCAAGCAATTTTCGAATTCCCAATGGCAGTCGCTGCTTCCATGTTCTTAAAAACAACAGACCCTGTGGTTTTTTGTCGTGTATCATTGGTTTGGGCTACGGATTGTAGTCTGCCATTCTCTTTCATTAGCAAATTCAACTGGTCTTCCAAGGATTTGATCTGAGACTGAAGTAAAGGCACATCTCTGTAATACCTATTGAGCCATGACTGACATTCGTTGCATTGTGGTTGAATAGACTGTGTATTAACAGTGATGGTATTAACAGGTGGGGAATTTTTCATTTGACTTGTAGGTTCACTGTTGAGTTTGATTCCAGGGAAATCGGGGTTGTCTTTAAGAAACGGTGGAAGGTTTGTCACATAATCATAGGGTTTACCAGAGAAAAGTCCATACGAATATAGATATTCTCAATTAGAAACCGTTCAATTTCTGAATTGGAATCCTCGCTTAACACAATTGGGTTTTGGTGTGCATAGGGATTAAGTTTATTTTGGGCACATCGTGAAACCCAACGTGTGGCCCTTTTACCCTTATAATTGATATCAATATTACCTTTATACTTTTTCTTTGCAGATTTTTTAACAGACTTAACACCACCCTTGGGATACGAATCTGGTAGAGTGTCGGGTTGGGTAGTGTCCGGATAGGTCGAGGGTTCCACACAGGGCGAGAGCGAAGGAGGAGGGATGGTAGGCTCGACGGGAGTTTTTATGATGACAGACTTGTCAACCTGTCCTATTTCACTACTGGCAAAACCATTTCTTAACAGGAAGGCATCCCAAAAATCACCGTTTAACTTCAACTGATGAATAATAATAATCTTGATCAAACAATGGTGGAACAGGCTGGAATCAGATTTTTTCCTTTTAAAATGCTTTGCCATTTTGTATAAACTTCGAAGGAGAAAATAGGGCATGTTTAGGGGAAAATCGATAAAACTCATGAGCAACCGCAAGTGATATAAGAAAACCAAACCATATCTACCCTCACAGGTAACGAACTATTTGACAATAGCTACCAAATCATGCCATCTAGGTTTTAGAGTTGTAACGGGCATACTTCTGTCACAACTGGTAATCTTCCTTGAGGTGAACAACAATGACCAGGGAACCTCTTCAACCTTTGAGTTTTTAAACCACTTTTGTCCCACGGCTGGAAGACCAGTGGCTTGGCTAGTAAAATCTTCATTTAACTCAAGCTGGACATCTCCTATTTTAGCTCTGCAACCATCGAACATTAGCGTGAATTGTTGAGCGACTGTTAAATTAAAACCGTCGAACTTTTCAACAAAGACCCGCCAACCATTCCTCTCTAAGTCTTCTCGGGCATTATCAAACAATAACAATGTATGGACATTGTTGGGCTCAATTCTCACTACAGGGGCCATGGCTAATAGCACAGAATCGACAAGGGATTCGGCGATAGGGTTTGACAGAACAAGCATAGAGCCATTGCCCTGAGCTTGCCCAACACAATGCGAAAAGAGCTCGAAATGATAGGCAGGAGCATTAATGCTATGCGTGTGAGGAAAAATCATATAGATCGAGGCCATGCAAACACATCATACCATGTTGTACTTGGAATGATACCTCGGTGTAATGGTACACATAAAAATCACAACAGTTGAAAACCATCAAATGCATATCCACGATTCGATCAACAAATCAATATATCAAATAAACAATTGAATCAAAGATTTTACAAATCAAAAACCCTATTAACAATAGTCAAATGCTAAATGGGTGGTGGTTTAATACACATGTAACCAAGGTGTGTTCGAGAACAAGGGGTTATACCATGAAAACAACCATGCTCATAACAAAATAAGACAAATAAACGATAAACCATATGAACATTAACCCTTTGATGAAATCAAACATGAATTCCAGCTGTGATTTTTCATGCTTGCAGTTATGAAAATGAAATTGAAAAGCAGGTACGTAGAAAGCGATGGATAATGGTGTCGTTTAATGAGAAAGGTTGCGATGAGTAATGAGAATTTAAAAACCCTGTGTAGGCAGCTTGTAAAAATATAGATTAATATGGCTGCCAACAATGGCGACACACTGGTAGAAGCAGTTATCTCTGCCAAACGAACAAGGCCAAATTAGAATAATCGAAAAAACTTCAACTTGAAAACAACCAAGAAATTGTTTGAACATTATTGTCAATCATAAAAAATTCCAGTTTCAGATTGCTTATTATTTTAAAAGATGAAAACTGATGACAATCTCAACAAAAGAGAGTCACGATGTTAAGGTTAAAATCTCCAATACTGTTGACAGAGACGTTGCTGCTAGCAAGCGTCCATAGCCTCGACAAGAGTGCCATTTAACCCACTTCGATATCTGTATCCTGCCAAGAAGTTCCAGATCAGAATGAAGGACATTTAAGGTCAAAATATTCCATATCTGAGAATTTTCATATACCTGACATTGCTTCATTGCCATCGGGCCTGTTTAGTACCCCGGCGAAGTTATCTTGGTGTCATGCATGTATTTACCCGCTGCCAACAGACATGTTTAGTATCCTGGCGGGTTTACAAGCACTTCCCACAACTCTCTGAAGATTTCTTTAGTTTTAAAGATATTTAATCGAGCAGGGTGACGCTGAAAATCCTGATATTTTGGACATATTTTAATAAATTACAGACCTTGAGAGAATTTTTTAACTGTCCTTCATTAAGATCTAGAGATAGTTTATTAATAAACTGACCTTCGAAGGGGGGGAGACATCTCTGAGTTGTTCTCTTAAGGAACAGGGATAGCATAAGAAGAATTTTTATGGATGATCGTGAAAAGCTTCAGTTATAGATTGAAATCAAGAAACATTTTTCAAACAACAAGCTTTCTTTAACATGGCTGCAAACTTCAGAAAAATATCATAATTGATGTTTTAACAATCTTCGGTAGTCATTTCAGAGGAGAAATTTTTCTGTTCTCTTTGTCTGAAACAGTTCATGATGCAGGTATGTGTGTTTCAAAATAAAAATTGGTAAGCATAAGGGAAGAATCAAAGCAAAACAGCAAAGAAAAATGAAAAGCAAGCAAAACAAAAATATTTACACAGTGTACATGGGATTGTCATCAGGTGAAATACCCTTTTAGAGCTTGGCCATTCACCGGATAGGTGTCTGGCTATCCCTCTAGATTTTGTAATCGGAAGGAGATAGGACCCAATTTCTCAGCAATCAAGAATGGTCATAGCCACAAGTTTTGAAACTTTGTATGCTCTCATTTTCCCTCATGCGGTTTGTCCCATTTCAGGACAAGGTCACCCACCTCAAAATTTTTGTCAGAGGCAGAATTGAAATCAAACCAGCTTTTAACAATGAGTTGATGTTGATCCAATTTCCGTTTTTCTTGAGCCCTCGCTTCTTCTAATTTTAACAACACGTTAATTCGATTCTCCAAAGGGGGACATTCCTCTTCTTGTATTTTCTACGATAGCTGCAGAGAGGGAAGGAGAATATGTGGTGGCAAAATTACCTCCCTACCGTAAACGAGAAAGAAGGGTGAGTTACCCACAGCAGTTTCTGGAGTCACTCTATCAGCCCAGATTGCATTTAACAGTGCATTATGCCAATTTTTATGGTTTTCAGAGACCGTTCTCTTGATAATTTTGATCAGATTTTTATTAGTTGATTCTGCCAATCCATTGCCTTGAGGGTAATAGCTGGCAGAATATTTTAGTTTAATTCCTTTTTCTAGAGCGAAATCACTCATCTCAAGAGACGAAAAATAGGAAGCGTTATCAAATACCAGGCAGTCAGGGATACCAAAACGAGTAATAATATTTGAATTCAAGAAGGTTATTACCTGACTGGTATTTACAGCTTTTAATGGGGCAGCTTCAGACCACCTGATGAAGTAATCCGTGGTTGTTATGATAAACTTATGCTGCTGTGAGGATGGCGGATTAATCAGGCCTATAATATCAAGACCCCACTACTGAAACGGGCTGCAGAGGGAAGGATGATTTATGTATCCATCCGGATGATTTTTGATAAATTACACACTTGCGACACAAAGCATGAGCATCTTTAAAAAGTGTGGGCCAGTAGTAACCTGCTCTTAATACTTTATGAGCAGTGGTATCTCCACTAAAATGACCACCAGCTTCTCCTGCATGCAATTCCAATAAGACCTTTTCTGCTTCATCTTTCTCAAGACAACGCATTAGTACTCCATCAAAATTTTGACGAAACAGAATACCATTAATCAGCTAAAAGGAAATAGATTTTAATTTTAGCGCTCTTCTTTTTGTGGGATCCAGGTGACGAGGAGCTGACCCATGTTCAAGATAAAATTTTATATCATCATACCAGGGACTAACAGGGTTTTGTGCACAGCAAATTAAATTTTGGTAGTGTTGTCATGCATTTGACATATCATTTTCCTCTTGCTGTCCTGTAGCTGAATCAACGACTAACTTGCATAACCCTTGTCCTCTCACTATTTGTGCTGGGGTGATTTCTATGTCATACTCTTGCAAGGATGTGACCCATTTTGTCCTCTTTTCGCCTAGTTCTTTCTGTACTAACAGATTTCTGACGGTCGGGTAAGGAACAATGATTTTCGTCCTAGATTTCAAAAGATAAGATCAGAAGTGTTTTACTGCTTAAAAAATAGCATAGGCTTGCTGGTCTACTGTCGGGTAATTAAGTTATGCGCCTTTGAAGGCTGAGCTCATAAAGGCAATTGGGACTTCATTGTTTTCAGCGTTCTTTTGAGGTAGGAAAACGGCGTAAGAGCGGTTAGAAGTGAATGTGTAGAGAGTGAAATCTTGCGAAAAGTCGGGGCTCATTAGAGAAGGAGCGTCTATTATGGCATTTTTTATTGAATTAAAAGCCTGGTTTTCTAAAGGTCCCCAATGGTATTGTATGTCCTTTTTTATTAGGTTTTGTAATGGTCTCACCATTTTTGAAAAACTGGGGGTGAATCTCCTGACAAAGTTTATCTGACCTAAGAAAGATTGCATAGACTTTTTTTACGAGGGAGGGGGGAGTTTCAAAATGACTTGAGTTCTTTCAGGGTCGATAATCATCCCTTCGCTTGATACAATAAATCCTAAGAGCTTACCTTGTTCTACTACGAAGATAGATTTTTTAGGATTCAAAGAAATGTCGTACTTACGACATTGCTGTAGAACGGATCTTAAATGAGCTAGATGATCTGCTTTGTTTTTCAAGAAGACAGTAACGTCATCTAGGTAAACTACGACAGATTGATTAATTAAGCCTCGGAAAGCGATGTCCATCTCTCTCTGGAAAGTGGCACCAGCATTTATGAGTCCAAAGGGCATCTTCCTATAAGCGTAGGTGCCCCATGGAGTGCGGAAGGTGGTTTTAAGTTGGTCTGGAGGGAACATCAGGACTTGGTTATACCCTGAAAAACCATCCAATAAGGATAATTTTTCAGAACTAGATACCTGTTGAAGGCTCTATTCCATAGGTGGGACAGGGTAGTTGTCTTTATCAGATGCTCGATTAATATTTCGGAAATCGACACATAGTCAGATTTCACCACTTTTCTTCCGGACAGGGACTAGATTAGAGACCCATTGCGTGTACCTAACTGGGAAGATTATCTTTGCATTCAGGAGTTTATTTAATTCCTTCTTGACAGTTGGTTTGAGTTTTGGATGCATTTTCCTAAACTTTTGTTGAAAAGGTTGGGTTTGGGGTTTCATAGGAATAACGTGTTGTATGATGTTAGGATCAAAGGTTTTTAGGTCCTCATACATCCAAGCAAAAACATCTTTGAATTCCTTAAACAATTTAATAAACGTTGTTTTTTCTTGTTCAGAACATCCCACCCCTAAATTAATGCACTATGGATTGTCTTTAGTTCCCAAGTTTACTTTTTCATGCATTAAAGAGGAACTATTCATTTTACAGTTCACTGATTTTTTGAACTTGTCCCGAAGATCATAAAATTTTTCTAATCTAACTATAGATTTAGGGATAGAATTTACCATGTCTGATGAAGATTCAGGAGATATTGGATCCAGTATTACCGTGAAGTCACGAAGATTTTCGTCATGAGTACCTTGATCGATTACTGCGTCCTGGAAAGTTTCTTCCATATGCAAGAAACTCATAATCTGTTGATCGTCATCGAAGACTCTCCAGTTCGTGATGTTGTTGGGGACGGATGGTCTGAACAATAGTTCGACGGAGAATGCATTCGGAGACAAGCCTTCTGCAGGAAAAAGTTTCGAAGCTACATTAGCTAACAAGTCGGCTTTCGAATTATTCAATCTAGGAATAGAGTTTATGTTAAATGTAGAAAACTTATTCATCAAATTCCATACCTCAGATCGGTATCTTTTAAGGTGCGGAGATAAACAGTGGATAGAATTTTTTACCTGTCTAACCACAATTTCCAAATCGCCAAAGACAGTCAAATTTTGAACGTTCATATCTAATACTTTCCTGAGGCCTTGCAATAAAGCCTCATATTCTACTGTGTTGTTTGTACATTCAAACTCTAACCTACACGCAATCATGGTTTTGTTACCTATTGGATCAATAATCATGCAGCCTGCACCAGCTCCTTCTTTGGATTTTGACCCATCAAAGTAAAGAGACCATATTTGATTTTTGTCGGGTACATGTGACCATTGGGTAGAAGTTGTTGGCTGCATATATGTCAAAATTTCAGACTGTTGTTTCGGATTAGTGATAGCGGAAGTTTCGGCCATGAAATTGCCAAAAAAGGTATCCATCCCTTGTATTTCGGGTGAATCGGCAGAAGGTGTAAATGGCTCATTGGGATCATTTAAATCTATCACTGTGAACTTTAGGTAACGTTCACGATTTACCTTGATTCTGTTGGGCTTTCCATTCTTGGGTAGCCACATGTGGGACCAATCCGTCGCAAAATAGTTGTGTAGCTGTTCTGACCAGTCTTTGCTTAAAAACAAACCATAAACTTCTGGGATATCTATGACAATAATATGAATCACTTGATGAACTTTAGGGTTAGACGACAATCTTATAAGCACATTTCTCAATTCACTTATAACTTTAACACTAGTTCGATCAAGCTGGATGATCTTCAAGGTGGATGGTTGAATTTCAGCATTAATCTTCTGACACACAGACCACCGCATTACGTTAGATGACGCTCCTGAATCTACCATACAGTTGTGCATGTTCCTATTGAAGATTTCAAAAGTTCACAAAAATGGAGGGACATTTCTGCGAGTACTAATGGTGGAAGCTTGTTGCCTTTTACTCGCAGCCTCTAAAACTAATTTATCTACATTTGTTACATTATTTACAGGAAGGTCTCTTTTCTCATGAGAATCAGAAGTAGTCCTGGCGGAGGCCTTCTGAGGAACTTTGGGGTTGTTCTAAAAACCTTTGTTACTGCTTGGATTGTCATTTTTGTTGTTCTCTGCAATATTATGTAGCATTTTTTGTAGAAGAAAGGGGAATTTTAATCATTCATAAACAGAAATATTAGCCCTTAAATTTTTTAGATCTTCAACCAAATCATAATCTAAGCTTAGGTTTACATAATTCTGTTTAGTCTCATTTGGTGTAGACTATTTTGGGGGAAAAGTCGTAGTGAATTCAGAAGAAGGCTTGTTTGTCGTCTTACTCCTAGTATTGTAAGGATGTACTGTTTCGAAATTAGCTTGAAAAATACTATCCGAGAAATGTCCAAAAATGTTCGGAGACAATTCATCTTCTTCTACTGTCTCTTGTTCTGCTACTTCATCAGAGATCTCAGGAGGCATCAAGTTATCTTGTGCTTCTAGAATCGTTTGAATAGCAAATTGCAGGCTTTCTAGATTTAGGCCTTCAGTATTTGAATTAGGTCGGTTGGTGGGAAAAGGATTCCTAAACGGGGGTGTGTAGGGCCCTTTGCTCGAAGAATCTTCTTTAGCTGTCCTTTTCAAATCTATAACTTGATTGGACAGTTTTTGAACGACTTTCTGTAATTTTTCTAAATCTGATCTTTCCGGTTGTGCTTTGTTTTGGGAAGATCTAGGGAGGATTTCGATTTTCTTTTTGGAAGATGAACTAGTCTCTATTTTGTTGCTAGTATTGTCTTTTAAGCTGAAGATGTCTTTCTTGATCTGACTGGCCTCTTCGAAGGCTTCTAACAACGTGGATTTCTTAGATCTCTTTACCCAAATGGCTATGCTTTGATGTAAGGCTTTCGTATAATATGCTATGATAAGATTCTCAGCAGGCATCGAATCCGTAGGGATTCGATTCTTTGGTGTTAAGAATCTTTGATTAAAGTCTTTGATCTTCTCTTTGGGGTTCATTCTTAAACTAGAATTCCATGACTAGAACTTCTGGGGACTTGTCGTCTCCAAACTTCTCAAGAAAACAGGATTCAAACTTCTCCCATGACACAATGGTATGGGGTTGTTGGGAAAAGTACCAGGTAGAGGCATTTCCCTCAAAGGTGTAGGGAAACAATCTACAGACTACGTCTTTGTACTCGACACTACGGAGTCTAATGGCTAACATAAACTTTTTGATGTGATCTTCGGTGATCTGTTTAGAGTCCGGGTCAAATTTAGGGAGCCATTTCTCTAGGTGTTTGGGTAAGGGATGTTGAGGCCCAAGTATCGCCACTGCATCTTGGTTGAGCCAGGGTCTGGCAGGATTGTTCTGGTTGGCCATAGGTGTGGGTGGTTTCGAAGTCTGGGATGAGGAACTACCTTCGTCAGAGGATTCTTCTCCAGAAGAAGAAGGAGATGAAGGAGGTGGTGATGGTGGTATACCAGATCCTCCTGCTGCAGGAGTGAGGATTGGATCTGTAGGGTTTAAAGTGAGGTCAGTGCCTCCAAGTTGTTCTCTAATATCAGTGAATTCTAATGGTTGGTCCAAAGGTCAATTTGGTTATCTTAAACGGGCGAAGGCACTGTGTTTTCTTATGAGAGATTGGCAGACAATCTCTTGTATGTCACCACCTATAGGATTTGGAGTTATTCGTTCAACTATGATCCGTAGATCATCGTTTGATGTGGTTGTTGTTTGAGGGACAATGTTGTCATTTGAATGACTTCTAGTCACTATAGGTGAGCGAGTAGGTGGTAGAGGAGTCTTACGACCACCTCGTGCCATTAATAATTTTCAGACCCTCCTTCTAGCACCATTTGTTGACGGGCGACATTGACCGCTCATCAACTGGAGGAGTGAATCCGGTCCGGGGTTGTCTAATTAACCCAAGCCATTTGGATTAATCCACTCCGATAGGTTTAGCAGCTCCATTGGCCGATCTAAGTCCTAAGAAAGTGAAAAAAAAAACTAAAGAAGATAACTTCATGAAAAACACTAGCTGAAAACTATATACAAATCTACAATATACTTACAGTTCACTAACTAATATTTATAAAATAACTCTATAATATATCTATAGGATCATATCTCTAATATATGTATAATATTTACAAAATGCAAATTTTAATCTAAATCTGTGAAACTCAAATATGGATTGATTTATGACAGCAAAACTATCATTCAGTCTTTTTGATTTTTTATAACTTTTATAAACAAGAAATGAAATAGCTAATTGTCTAATTGAAAACAGAGAGTAATAATAGAATGTGTTTAGATTACAGGAACTTTCTATATTAATTAAACTAATAAAATAAAACCAACAAACTGACCTGTAATTGCACCTCCTATTCGTCTTGTATACAGTATCCAATTTCGTTGTCTGATGGAGTAAACCGCAATAGATTTTCCAAATGCTTCTCGTAAACGCGAAGCAGTAATGAATCAATGATTGAATGCTAATGACAGAACATATAAGAGAAGTAGTGACAACAATTTTATGATTTTACAAATAGTTACATTGAGATAAATCTGGCTGTAAAAATTTGTATCTAACTGCTCATCGAATAAAGAAGATTAACCTTCTAATCATCAAATTTGAACAAAGTAATTGTTGTATATAATATGAGGGACATAAAACATGGATATCATAAAAATTCCATCACATCAATCTGTAATAAACCATGATATCTAAAGTAGTCAATTTAATTACAAATCAAAATGATCAAAACTTGAACAAAAATACGATATATCGAAACTAAAGTTGTACCAATATCAACTTCCATTCAAGTCTGTTAATCATAAACCCATAGTTTCTGCTCCTAGGCAGCGATGGATCTTAGTTTACAAAACAATACATTTACATAGGCTCCAGGATCAAAACATTTCCTGTGGATATCATCAAATTTGTTCCAAAAATTGTGGGGGATGCAACCTCCCAGATTCTACTTAACAGCCTATTCTAAAACAACATAAAGAAATAGCATGCTGAGATTCAAATCTTGTTTAGAAATCGTATATACCTGAAAACACATAAGAATAAACGATTTAAGATTGCATTTTGGTTGTAAAAACAAGAAATTCGAATTTTAGTAACTAGCTACAGAATGTCACGATTCTATAGCTAGTTATAATTATAACTAGAATAGTATTTTATTGAATCAATGAAAACAAACTAGATGTAATCTATGCAAACAAAACATGTATTCTAATTAAAAAAAAAAGGACAAAATCATCCTAAATTTATTTTTAAACACCATACCTTAGATTAAGGTATTCGTCTTAATCAAGCAATTTTTGAAATCACAATGGCAGTCATTGCTTCCACGTTCTTAAAAACAACAGACCCTGTGGTTTTTTGTCGTTTATCATTGGTTTTGGCTACAGATTGTAGTCTGCCATTCTCTTTCATTAGCAAATTCACCTGGTCTTCCAAGGATTTGATTCGAGACTGAAGTAAAGGCATGTCTCTGTAATACCTATCAAGCCATGACTGACATTCGTTGCATTGCGGGTGAATAGACTGTGTATTAGCAGTGATGGTATTAACAGGTGGGAAATTTTCCATTTGACTTGTAGTTTTACTGTTGAGTTTGATTCCAGGGAAATCAGGGTTTTCTTTAAGACACGGTGGAAGGTTTGTCACATAATCATAGGGTTTACCAGAGCAAAGTCCATACGAATATGGATATTCTTCAGTTAGAAACCGTTCAATTTCCGAATTGGAATCCTCGCTTAACACAATTGGGTTTTGGTCTGCACAGGGCTTAGGTTTATTTTGGGTACATCGTGAAACCCAACACGCAGCCCTTTTACCCTTATAATTGATATCAATATTACCTTTATACTTTTTCTTTGTAGATTTTTTAACAGACTTAACACCACCCTTGGGATACGAATCTGGTAGAGTGTCGGGTTGGGTAGTGTCTGGATAGGTCGAGGGTTCCACATAGGGCGAGAGCGAAGGAGGAGGTATGGTAGGCTTGACGAGGGTTTCTGTGACGACAGACTTGTCAACCTGTCCTATTTCACTGCTAGCAAAACCATTTCTTAACAAGAAGGCATCCCAACAATCATCGTTTAACTTCAACTGATGAACAATAATAATCTTGATCAAACAATGGTGGAACAAGATGGAATCAGATTTCTTCCTTTTAAAATGCTTTTCCATTTTGTATAAACTTCGAAGGAGAAAATAGGGCATGTTTAGGGGAAAATCTATAAAATTCATGAGCAACCGCAAGTGATATAAGAAAACCAAACCATATCTACCCTCACAGGTAACAAACTATTTGACAATAGCTAACAGATCGTGCCATCTAGGTTTTAGAGCTGTAACAGGCATACCTCTGTCACAGCTGGTAATCTTCTTTGAGGTGAACAACAATGACCAGGGAACCTCTTCAACCTTTGAGGTTTTAAACCACTTTTGTCCCACGACTGGCAGACTGGTGGCTTGGCTAGTAAAATATTTGTTTAACTCAAGCTGGACATCTCCTATTTTAGCTCTGCAACCATCGAACGTTAGCGCAAATTGTTGAGCGATTGTTAAATTAAAACCCTTGAACTTTTCAACAAAGACCCGCCATACATTCCTCTCTAAGTCTTCTTAGGCATTATCAAATGATAACAATGTCTGGACACCATTGGGCTCAATTCTCACTACAGGGGCCATGGATAATAGCACAAAATCGATAAGGGATTTGGAGATAGGGTTTGACAGAACAAGCACAGAGCCATTGCCCTGAGCTTCCCCAACACAATGCGAAAAGAGTTCGAAATGGTAGGCAGGAGCGTTAATGCTATGCGTGCGAGGAAAAATTGTATAGATTGAGGCCATGCAAACACATCATACCACGTTGTACTTGGAATAACACCTCGGTGTAATGGTACACATAAAAATCATAACAGTTGAAAACCATCATATGCATATCCACGATTCGATCAAAAAATCAATATATCAAATAAACAATTGAATCAAAGATTTTATAAATCAAAAACCCTATTAACAATAGTCAAATGCTAAATGGGTGGTGGTTTAATACACATGTAACTAAGGCGTGTTCGAGAACAAGGGGTTATACCATGAAAACAACCATGCTCATAACAAAATAAGACAAATAGACGATAAACCATATGAACATTAACCCTTTGATGAAATCAAACATGAATTCCAGCTGTGAGTTTTCATACTTGCAGTTATGAAAATGAAATTGAAAAGAAGGTACGTAGAAAGCAACGGATAATGGTGTCGTTTAATGAGAAAGGTTGCGACGAGTAATGAGAATTTAAAAACCCTGTGTAGGCAGCTTGTAAAAATAGAGATTAATATGGTTGCCAACAAAACCTAAATGAATCAATATTGAAGATGAAATATCTATGGAAACATATGAAACAAATCACATGAAATAACATGATTTAGTAAACAAGATCTCAGAATCCCCATTATTTATGTAACAAAATATTTTTGTTAGAAAGTCTCCCTTCCGATATTAGGAAAAAAGTCCCTCTCTGTAATGTTTTTCATTCCTTATATGATAGATAGGGATTGAATTACAATCATAGAAATTAGTTACAAAAGAAAAGGATCGAAGATCCTCTTTTCCAAAAGTAAACATAACTAAAGATGATCTATAACCGAAAATTAGGAGAGCTATTGTAGGTCCATGTTTTGTAGAAATTGCATTGAACAAGCCTTGTCTAGATATTTCCTTCGATTCCCAACAAATAGTTGATGATGACAACTATTGAGGATGAATATCACATGTTGAAGAAGCCTCGAGAATCATTTGACCACCTGGGAATACAATTTTTACAAGAATAAAGAATTCCTTTGGCTATCATCCGAATGCTCTACCACCTATGATGCAAGTTGTCATATTGATGTTAAATCATCTTCTAATATAAAATTCTTCCTTGATATAATGGATTTTGATTTAGATAAGGATGATCTATCTCCTTTAACCTGTTCTTCACAATATGACAATTGTAGTAAAGCCTTTCTTCGGATTTACATAATAAACTTGCAGCCTGCGGATGATGTAAATATCTTAGAAGGAATCTAAGAGAAACTAATATCATCCATGAAATCTAATAGCTGCTAGTTGAAATCCATAACTTAACAATATTTTGCACCTGAGCTTCAAAATTATAATTCAACAAAATGTTGAATGACTTGATGTTCTGGACCATATAATACATAATGTGCTCTATTAATACCAAAAAATGTCAACTATTCCAATGCTCCCTTGTATGGAACTGTAGATGTTCTCACTCCAGAACCAAAGGGGAGCGAATTTGCATTTCTCATGTAATTCTTTGAGAAAATATGGATCATCAAACTTCAGAAGTTGTTCAATCCATGTTACATCCAGACTTGACCTTTCTCGTTTCAAATTAAATCACAGAATCACCAGTAGCAAATATTTTGGTACTAACCAAAACACTCCACCCTATTGTGAGAAGAAACCTCTTAAGAAATACCTAATGATATTGAACCACTTGCTTCAGAGTGAACTTTGACACATCTTAAGTAAGTTCCTCACAAGTTCTACCAAGAGATCAAGTTGAAGAAGAAGGGTGGTAATATTGCTTTCTTTTGTATATTAGTGCATGCTAGCACTAGAAATGCATTTGTAATTGTGGTTGTTCCTTTTGCAAGAATCAAAACAAATACAATTTAAGTCTTCTTGAAATAGGGATGCCACAAGTCTATCATTTGATGAAAATATCTAGAAACTGGAAAACATCAACACCCTTGAATATAAAAATTGGACTCTAAGTTATCATTCTCCCAATATTTGAAATTGTAGTTATGGTAGATGCACCAAAACGCAGAGAAGACAACACATGAAAGCTAAGTATTGGAACACTTCCAATTAGAATTTCCATGTTCAAACCAAATTTATTTCCAGAAAATGATATTGAAATTACATAATTACTGATAAAATTTATATCGTTTTCAACAATTGATGGAAGCTTTGTAATGGATCAAAAAGTTTGTCTTCCTTTCTCATCTTCGTATGAGTACTTAGGATCAATGTTCTTGGCTTTGCTTCTAAAGATTTGATAAAAATAATAATATACATCTGGAGATGTTGCAGTACCCTCGCCAATTTTAAGAATATATTTCTCAGAAGTGATATTACAACTTATATCGCCTATTATAAATGACACAGAAGACATGCTTGACAGGTTATGCAATTCACAGTTGTTTTTCCATTAGGGTTTGGAAACTGGTCATAAAGTTGATCGAGATATATCATAATTTGGTCCTTGGACACATTCTTCGTTAGCTAATTATTTTCCCATATCTCTGCCATTCCATAAATAGGACCCATGCCACTGTTATTCACTGATGTTTCCTAGTTATTTTCCTCAAGAACACTAGTAATTCACATATTGACACCCTCGACACTCTGCTTCTTTGGCGTCGACATTCTCAATGCCTTAGCTCTCATGAATTCAATGCTTATCACTTGGATGATAACTCTTTCTTGTGCATAGGATTTTATCACATATGCAATGCACAAAACACATTTCATGTGTTTATATACATCATTGTTTTCTATCATGCTCGACCCATTGTGTAATAAAGAATAGACTTGGTGTGGGCTCTCTTCTTGGTGCCTTATGTCAAGATGTTACCTTGTGACTTGACTCTCAATGCTTTTTTTTATGCTTGGCTCTTGGTCTCGGGTGCTCCATGATATATGGTATGAAATTGGAGATTGTCCATAAAGGCCGATATTTGTTATAACAAAAACTTTTAAAGCCCCAAATAAAAACACAAAAATTATTTATATTAGCCCGAGAGCTAACATATTCAACAAACTTTCAAAATTTTTACAAAAATTATAAGAATTTTGTAAATTATAACACCAAGATACTAGTAGTTTTAATGGGCTGATTGAGAAGTTAATTCGGGTTTTTCCCATTCTATTAAAAATATATTCAATAAACTTTCAAATTTTTACAAAAACTATAAGAATTTTGTAAATTATAACACCATGATACTAGTAGTTTTAATGGGCTGATTGAGAAGTTAATTCGGGTTTGTCCCATGCTATAAAAATGCACGCTACATAAAATATGTCAAGATAACTCATGTGAAACAATGTGCAACCATGATCATCAAATTGGTTGATCATGGAGAAAAGAATCCTTTTCATTTTGGACAACAAGAAGAAGATTCAAGAATGAAAATGTGGCAAATAAATTGATTCTAGGAAACTTGAAGAAAGGTCAAAAAAAATTACTTGAACATTTCATGTTACAACAGATAATATCTTCAAACTTCATGGCATGCCTAATTCTATGTAAGGTAGCTAGAGAGGTAGTGGGGGGGGAGCGGGCAGAGAGCCCATAGTGATAATAGTGGAGGTCATTCAATGTAAGGTGGACTATGTCCACTATATTATTAAATAAGGCCCATTATGGTAGTTAAATATAATAAATGGGTAATTAGATATAATAAATGTAAGAGAACTTCTTAGAAGATTCTACTTCTAGAAGATTCATCCTCTAGAATATTATTAGGTGATGGTAGAACTATATAAATGGGTTCAAGAAATGTAATGAGACATGAAGAGAAGTATAGTATTTGGAGTGGTAGCTCAATAGGAGGATGCACCCTCGACGAGGCAAGTGAACAAGAGAGGATCCCTTCCATAATACGATCCATTGTATGGTGTTGCCCTACCTCAAGGGTTTGATAGTAATAAACAAGATTTTGCATATTTTTCTTGTATATCTATTGTGGTGCTTTTGTATTCAATATTTGGTTCTTAAAAAGTGGTATCAGAGCACTTTCCTTGGCAAACATTGTGGGCAAATATTTTTTATTTTTGCAGATTTTTTTTCGAAGAAGAAAAAGAGAGCCGCAACATTCTTGAAGTTTTCAGTATATTTCTGTAAAAAATTTGCAGAAAAAGGTTGTATATCTGAGTTCCTCTCAGAAAAGCACCCAATTTGAAAAATAAAATCGTCCAAAACAGAGTCCGGGAAGTCAAGATATTGAAGTTTTAAAATCTGCAAATTTTTAGGATTTGTTCCACGGACGACGGTGAGAATTTTTTTTATTTCTATAGCATCTGGAGGCCGAATTTGCCCAAATAAATTACATATCTGAGTTCCTCTCACAATTTCACCGAATTTCAAAAGAAACATCAGCCGAAACAGAGTTCAGGAAGTGAAGTTATGAGCATTTTAAATTCAGCAATTTTTTAGGGTTTTTCCGGAAAATGCTGTGATTTTCTGTAGTAAGTTATTGTTATATTTTTTGGGTTTTTTTGTGACGGATACAGGAACAAAGAGTTCATAGGGTGATCAAATGGATATTTCCTCTCAAACCCTCAAAGAAATTCTTGAAGCATTCAAATCCCAATTGTTTGACAAATTGGATGCCTTTGTAGATGACCTCGCAGACAGCCTCAATGATAGTTTTCGTAGTATTCAAGATTCATTGGTTAACATGTAGGAGATATTTCTTATGGATGACATCAAGGATGAATATAATCAAGAAATATATTCTTGGTATGATCTCGAGGCCGATTGCGATGATTGGTACATGGATAGTTGTCATTTCTGGGATGACAACCACTTCCATATTTTATTTGATGACTCTACTCCACCTTCTGTAGAGAACATCAATGTCTCACATCAGGAGCTAGTTACTAACATTCAGTATGCATATTTTACAATGGTATTGTTCCTTCCAGATTCATCTTTGATCCTCTCCCACTATGTGGATGAATATTCTTATTTGGATCCACATGATAGGTGTCAGTATTGGGAGCATCATTTTCAGTTGGTTATTGGGTGCCGATATCTTTCGTGTGGAGTTCACATGAGAACTTGGACATGGGACCCTGGTTTACAATGGCAGTTGGACTACATCAACATGGTGGCTTTCCTTTCTACATGGGGCCTTGGCTCTCCAGTCTTCTTCGACATTATGGTCCACAATTATCCATGGGACTCTGGTATATGGTTGTACATCAAGCGTTGAGGACAACACTTTCATAAGGGGGATGGAATGTAAGGTAACTAGAGAGGTAATGGGGGGGGGCAGAGGGCCCATAGTGATAATAGTGGATACCATTCAATGTAAGGTAGAATAGGTCCACTATATTATTAAATAAGACCCACTATGGTAGTTAGATATAATAAATGGGTAGTTAGATATAATAAATGTAAGAGGACTTCTTTCTTATATCTTGTTTTGTGGATCTATTGTGTATTCAATCTTTGTAGATCTATTCAAGTTCTTAACATTCTATTTTATTTGACCAATATCCCACTTTCACCGGAAATTTTGGTAAGAATGTTCAGGCTATAGGGAACCCAATCACATCTCAATACTACCTATAATCTCCAGACTGATGGATAAACTAAAGTTGTTAATAAGTGTTTGGAAATATATTTTAGGTGTTTTTCATATGAGAGGAAAAATCAATGGGCTCAATGGTTACCCCTATTTAAATGGTGGTACAACACTTCTTACCATACAGTTACTCGCATGACTCCTTTTGAAGAAGTATATGGACAAAATCCACCTTCAGTTCTCTCAAAAATACTCGGTGTCTCGAAGGTATAAGAGGTTGAACAAACTCTTACATTTCGAGAGGATATTCTTTGTTCCCCAAAAAATAATTTGGTCATGGATCAAAATCGCATGAATCAACAAGAAGATCAAGATCGCTTAAAACGCCAATTCGTTGAAGGGGACCAGGTGTTTCTTCGACTGCAACCTTATAAGAGACTTAACTTAAGGTTGACCATTGTTAGAAACTGGTGCCCAAATTTTATGACCCTTATACAATTCTCAAGCGAGTGTGATAGGTGGCATATCAGTTATATTTTCCCAGTCATTCTAAGCTCCATCATGTTCTTCATGTCTCATGCTTAAAGAAGGTGATTGGAACTAAGTGCCAAACTCAAACCAGTCTTCCTGATTTGGATGAAGAAGGATCCATCTAGTTGCAGCCACAAGCAATATTGGACCAGCGTGAGCGTTGTCTCTATTAGTGCACCATCAAGGAAGTGTTATTACAATGGAAAGATACAACCCCGGCAGATGCCACATGGGAGCCAACTACCATTCTACAACAATTTCCTCATATCAAGCCTTGAGGACAATGTTATTTTTCAAGGGGGAAGGTATGTTAGGGACCTAACCTCCCTATCTCCTCATGTAGGTAGAATAATATATTTTCCATGTAATAAAGGCCAATATTAATAAGGCCTAGTAATAAGAAAGAATATGTCAAATGTAGGAAGACATAATAGAAGCTTCCACTTCTAGAAGATCTTCCTCTAGATTATTCCTTTGGTAGATAGATTTAGTATAAATAGGAGTTGAGGGCATGAGAAGTCTTGTATTGAGAATTATTGTAATAAAGTGATGATCTACTAGAGGTTTCCCCCTCAAAGAGGCAAGTGAACATTGTTTCTTATCAACAAGGTATTATTTTCTTGATGTGGTTTCATATATTGTGTTGTTTCGTTATTATTCTCTGCAATATTTTTGTTTTTGGCTATTATAATAGATCTGGTGCCTTACAAGAATAAAACATGAAGGTAAGGAAAATCAACAAAGATTTAAAGAAAGGCTGGTGGTGAAAGGATTCGAGCAAGAACAAGGTATTGATTTTACATAAATTTTCTCCTCAGTTGTCAAAATTTTATCAATACAAGAAATACTTGGTCTTATCATTGCTCTAGATTTAGAGTTTGAATAATTAAATGTCAAGACAACCTTCTTACATGGAAATTTGGAAGAAGAGGTATATATATGGAGAAACCAGAGGGATTTATTAAAAAATTTAAATAAAATTTGATCTGCAGATTGAAGAAGAGTCTATATGGGATAAAACAAGCCCCTCATCAATGGTATAACAAATTTGATTATTTTATGCTTGATCATGGTTTTAAGAGGCATATCATTGTGTGTATATTAAAAGATATAAAAAAGGTAATTTTATTGTCTTATTATTATATGTTGATGACATGTTAATTAATAGAAAATATAAGTTGATGAATACCAAGTTAAAAAAATAATTAAACAAGACCTTTTCAATGGACAATTTAGGACCAAGAAACAAAATTTTGGGGATGCAAATTATACATGACAGGAAAAGAAGGAAACTATGGTTGTCACAACAACAATACCTTGGAAAAGTATTGGAAAATTTTAATGTGGCTAATGCAAAACCTATAAGTACACCACTTGCTTCTCATCTTAGATTAACATCTAATCAATGCCCCACTAGCATCGAATAAAAATAATAAATGTCCAAAATTCCATATGCTTCAGCAATATAAATCCTAATCTATGCAATGGTATGCACTCACCCTAACATTCCACATTTAGTGGGAGTTGTAAGTAGGTTTGTTGCAAACCCAAGAAAGGAACATTGAAACGCAGTTAAATGGATCTTAAGATATATCAAAGGCTCAATTGATTATTATTTTTTCTTTCAAGGTATTATACCTTGTTGGAAGAATTTACAGATGTTGATATGGCTGGTGATATGAATTATAGAAAATCCACAACATGCTACTTATATACTTTTGTAGGAGTTGCAGTCTCATGGGTATCTAGATTACAAAAGGTGGTGTCTCTTTATACCACAAAGGTGGAGTATATTGCAAAAATTGATTCATGCAAGCAGATGTTTTGGATGAGGAGGTTCTTAGAGGAACTAGGTGTGCAGCAAGAAAAGTATGTACTAAATTGTGATAGCCAAAGTGAAATCCATCTTGCCAAAAATATCACCTTTGATTCTAAGACAAAGCACATCGATGTTAGATATCATTAGATTTTCCAAGTGATAGATGATGGGATACTACAGTTGGAGAAAATACATGCAGAAGACAATCCAGTTGGTATGTTAACAAATATTTTTCCAAGGGATAAGAAGGAGATTTGTAGAACCTTGGTTGGTCTGATGCAAACGTGATAAATATATTTTGGGATTGGATCAATAGTAAGGATATAGAAATTATAGAAACAATATTCACCCAGGATTCAATTTGGTCTCAAGTGGGAGATTGTTGTATGTGAGACCAAATAATAAAATAACAAAATAATTGTATTTCTTGAATTCTTAAAACTTCCATAATGTACTCTTCTAGAGAGTTCTCCATTATTCTATCTTCTTCTATGAGAGCATGTATATGTATTAATGTTCTGACATAAAATGTACAAGCAGGGGTAGATCAAGAAGAAGGTGTAGAGATGAAGCAGAAGGACTAAAGTTGCATCTTGGTGTATTTTTTAATAAGAAATTAAAGATTGATCATTTCCCTGTGGTTTTTCTCTGCTGGGTTTTCCACATAAAATATTGTGTTCTATTGTTATTCAATGTCATTTTTCTTATTAAATATCTTAGATCTGTCTGAGTGTATTTTAGATATATATATTTTAGATTCATATATGTTCATGTGGGTTAGAGATATATATAATTATGCTTTAGAACTATTCATGATAATATCATATCTATACACGTGTGCATTACATCCATAGAATTTTATTTTAGATCTATTGTTGATTGTTGTTTTTAACCTATCAAATGTTACAATTTGAAATGAAAAGCAAGAGACATGTGATTTGTGGTCATACATCTATTTGATTCTATTAAAAAAAATTGAATCTCGATTCATTCTCTAAAATGGAATCTCATTGAACTAAGCATAAATAATGTAAAAAATTATTTAAATATATATTTACCATATAGAAAATTTTCTCAATTCTCCTTGATGAATATGAGAGGTAGAATTTCATAATAAAAACAAATAAAATATTTGAATGTCCACCTTAAATAAAATCAGTCAAATAAATAAAATATTTGAATATTCATCTTAAATTATATATATATATATATATATATATATATATATATATATATATATATATATATATATATATATATATATATATATATATATATNNCAGCTCAAAGTAAACAACTATCACAAAAGGGACTGGAGCTGGCTACTATCCAAATTAGAAAAATTACTTTCTCTCTGGAGTTTTCGCTGGCTCTCAAGAGTAGGAAGACTGACCCTCACGAAATCTGTACTAGAAACCATCCCGGTCTATTAGATGTCCCTCTCCTGGATCCCCAAAGGTATATTAGAAAAAAATTGAAGACTCTGCTTCAAATTTATTTGGTCAGGATCGAAGGACCACTACATCCTACCTTGGGAAAATTGGGAACTACTAGCCAGACCAAAAGCATTGGGGTCTAAGGGATGAAAAATAACTTTACTTTTGCAAAATATTTAGCAGCCAAATCTAGCTAGAGACTTATCACCACCAACATCTTATGGACACAAGTGGTCACCCACAAATACATAAATCCGAGTTCGCTAGAAGAATGGATCCGTCAAGAAAACAATTTTTTTCCAAACTGCTCCATTATATGGAAGGCTATCATCAATTCCTTTCATGTAATCAGGGAAGGATTGGCATGGAAAATTGGAAAGGGAGATAAATTTCTCTTAGGCTCTGATCCTTGGCCAGGTAGTGGTCTTTCCCACTCCCTTTCACAGGAACTACAGGATCACTTACATGCACAGGGGCTCTATAAACTAATTAAAAGTGTTGTCCTAGGTTCCAAAAACTTTTGGCACCAAGGTTGGAATTGAGTGGAGACCCTAGGGAAGGAAGGAGACTTAAAAATACAATGGGAAAACTATCTTCTTGCACTCCAGAAGGAAAACATAAGACTCCTGGA
The DNA here is from genome assembly GCA_032191745.1 of Picea mariana. Lineage (NCBI taxonomy): Eukaryota > Viridiplantae > Streptophyta > Pinopsida > Pinales > Pinaceae > Picea > Picea mariana. The sequence continues at coordinate 89,536 of JASDQU010946064.1, forward strand.
TTGTGAAGACGAGTTGGTTTGGCAGAAAGCCCCACTTGGTGTTTACACACCAAAATTAGGATACACATCCCTCATCATCGACCTTCTTTAGGAGGAACCATGTTAGTGGTGGAAAGGGTTATGGAAACTAAAATCCCCTCTAAAATCAAATCTTTTCATGTGGACATATTTATCAAACAAAGTACCAACTTGGGATAAAATGCGGAAATGCCAGATTGAAGGACCAATATTGTGTACATTATGCAAAGGGGACTTTGAAACTATATATCACATTCTCATCACATTCCATTTCACCAAAAAAAATTGGAGGTAATCAACTCTCACATTACGAAAAATATGCACCTGGAACGGACAAACACTGGACTCCACCTAGGAATCCTGGCTACTTGAAGTCTCCCACAAATCTCTAAAAGACCTTCCTCTACTAATTAATTGGGGATTCTGGAATAAATAAATCTTCCACTAAAAGGCCACAACACCATAACTTTTTGCAACCCAAATTCTCTCCATTCTGGAACGCTTCCCTCATGAAATGACTACACTCAAAACCCAAATTCCTCATCCCCCAACCATTGATCACTCCACAGCCTGGGCCTTCTTAGATGGGGACTCACAAAACACTCTTTGTGTGGGGGGGATTCACCTTCACTTTATAGACACACACTCTATCAAGATAAAATTGGGATTGGGAAAACGAACCAACAACTATGCAAAATTGATGATGCTCCTCCTACTACTCGAATTAGCAAAAGAATATGATTTGAAATCTTTACAAATCTTCGGGGACTCTATGAATGTAATAAACTGGGCACAAAAAACACAACATTTCTACAATATTTTCTTGCAGCCTATATTGAGGGAGACTCATAATCTATTGAATACATTTGACCTTTCCTCTATTCAACATGTCTATAGGAGCAGGAATTCCATAGCAGATACGATGTCCAAAGAAGGGCTCAACTTAAATTTTGGTCAATGGCACTTCACAGAAAAAAATGAAGATACAGTTCATGCTTATTATACCATAGACCTTTCATCGAATATCAGATGCACTACTGCACCTTAACACACAACAATACTTGTTTTGGAACAAAAACAGTAACGGTTCTCAGACCTACTTTATGGGAAAGTTCAATTTTGTTTTTTGTAATATTCAGCTATACTCTACAATCATTGAACAGTTCTAGAACAAGAAGAATTCAATGGTATACCAACATATGATACACACATATATTAACATATCACCCTTTCTCTGGTGCAAACCATTTATTGGCACCAGGCTGAAGGGGAAAGAAGAACGATCGTGGGAAAGAAAGCATGTAGAAAACTGAAGTAACAACTGGAAAAAGAACAGCATGCACGCATGCAAGAAAGCGTGCACAAAGGAAAATGAAATATGGAGGAGGAACAACATGCATATGTGAGAAATACCTAACGTAAGAAGGGTTAGGGTTTTGGTAATATTTTGTAAAAGGCTGAAGAGCCCGAAATGTAAAAAGATAGATACGAAAGTATCATATAGATAGTTGCTAGTAGTTGTTAGTAGTTCTCTTAATGTTTTAGTTGTATGAACCAATTTTGTAAGCTATTGAGCAAAGAGGATACAAGGGAAGGTAGATATGAGGATTAGACCACATGCTATGGAGCCTGGTGCGATCTAGTTCACCTCACATAGATCATACCTAGTTCTACGGAGAATTGTAAGCGTGTGGCACCAGAAATGCAGAACTACCATAATAAAAGAGCCAATCGACAAATATTTGTGGAAGTAGCCCAGGAGGGGGTGAACCATAGTAATACTCATTTAATATGTTGAATGTATGCATGTCTCTTCTTTCTTTCAGCAATTATGGGTTAAGATTAATGAATGAGTTAATACATTGTTATGAATCTGGTTATACTTTGCTTAAATTACACTGTGGGATATACATATGCAACTCCAAGGAATAAGTAGTTTCCCTTACAGCTCACGGTATCTGGTGTTAATCAAGAAACCCTTGTCCCCTACTATGTCCCAGGTTATGAACACCTGAGTCTCACAACCACACATTTAAAGCTATCTCGGGTGAGACTACGCAGCGCCTTCCGGGTGTTGTGTTGACTTCTGGTTTACCAAGAGGGACGATAGTTTTAGAGGCTTTGTTGGAACCCCAAATGACATGAAACCTGAGGCAATAATTCAGATAACCCGAGAAGGGAATTGATAACCAACAAATGGTTCTGTTGTCATGTTAAGAGGAACAAGAAAGGACTGAGTAGATGAGATGGAATGAGTAAGAACTGAAGGAGCAGAACATAAGAGAAATGAGCCATTAGAAGGGGGTGTTGAGACATTGGAACCCCATGAGAGAAGAAATCAAGGGCTGGTTGAGAACTAAAGATATATAGTTTGCACAGAAAGACAATAGACACCCCAGGATCACACCGCGTAAATACCTAGATAAATACGTATTTACAGATTTACACGAAGTCTTTTTCTTTGATTTTCCGCATCTACTATAGGAGTGGATCTTAAGGTTAAAGGATAACCATGCGACAAACCGTATTCGATAGCTAGATTGGACTCCAGTACAGATCCAGCAGCTGCAGCAGGTGAACAACAAATTCACCTGCACAGTCGACTTTTGTCTTGACAGTATTGTGGCAGGCTTTATCACAGAATTTGTTGTAGACATAGCAAAGTCATATAGCGCAGCCGAGAAAGAGTTCCTACGAGGACCCAGAGGAAGGTACATTCGATCACTATATACTTCTATCAAGATACTTCTATATAACAAAGGTGTAATGACAATGGAATCAGACAGCTAGACTTCCCTACGCGCATGGGGGAAGGGGGGAAGCACTGACAAAGAAAGGAGGAATGGAAGGAGGGAAGGATAAATAAAAGAAATAAGAGGAACCCTTGGACCCGATCTTGATGGATGACAACCAAATCAAGTGGATCTTGGCGTCATCAGGAATGACGCGTAGCGGAGCACCCTACCAATATAAGGTGAATACCAAGAAGAGAGTCGTAGCCAAGAGGGAGGGCTTGGCTAGCGATGGGGAAGAGGTAGAGGATCTCCAGGCTATGGAGCAGATTGAGGAAATCTTGTGCGCCGCATATGAGAGGAAAACAAGAGGCCCAAGAACAGGAGGAGAAGACAACCATCCCTTCAATATTAATGTTAGTGTGGAACCCATAAACCCATGTGTGACCAATACACCAAAGATAACACCACCATTTAGACAACCGAAGTTCAGAGGAATTCTGATAGTAGAAACTACATCTACACAAGGAGAAACAATTGGAGGAGCCAGTTTAGGCAATCTCAGTCAAGTATCTACACCGCTGAGAGGAGGGAGTACGTCAAAATTTGGAATGGAAGGACATGATCCTACTATCAGATTACCAGAGTTTCTAGGGCAAGCGGTAGAAGACCCTGAGAAGCATTTGTTCATTTGTGCAAAGATCTGGGAAGCAAAGCAGATCACTGATGAAGACATCAAACTTGCGTAGCTAGCGATTATGCTAAGAGACCAAGCACTAGACTAGTACATGAGTCTAGACACAAACAGTGTTCCTGGAACGACAAGGACACTGGACAACATTAAGAAACTATTGATAAATGATTTCCATAAGCCGAGCTCAGAAGATCAATACATGAATGAGATGATTGAAATAAGACAGAAACTAGGAGAATCAATATGGGAGATTGATCAAAGATTCAAATGATTAAAAGGAAAGTTAAAATACCTTATGACCGATATGCAACACCGGCACTTGTTTTTCAACTCACTACTCCCACACTTAAAATATCCATTATGACAACAGGAGTTTCAG